>APFE031095705.1:0-16793 GCA_000404065.3 Pinus taeda | reverse complement strand
TATTAGACGTGATGGTTTTTCGGTCCATGGTATGGATGCTTCGGCATGTATAAATATGTATTGTAACATTGAAAGGAGCATAATGAAAAATCAAGCTGGTAGTCTCAGTTTTGAGATCCAGTGGGAAATCTCTGTGTATATGTGTTTTATGTGTTATGCTCTCGCATTTTTTTTTTCCCTTTGATTTAGAATTCGTATGCAGGTAATTTCTGTACGGGGTTAAAACCTACACAGACATCCAAGTAGCACTAAATATGGAATTTAGCAGGCATAAATCTAAAGTGCAGTCGGTTGTGGGATTCAAAGAGATTGCAATCAAACTAGGTGAGATGGTTTGGGAACTGGATCAAAGGCTGAAATCTATGATCCATGAAGCCAACATGAATTTGACAAATGGACAACATTTCCAATGGTTTGTGGCTTCGCTACTACCACACTTAAGGAGTGCACTATCGCAGCAGAAGATAACAACTCAGTTAGAGGCCTTAGAGATTTCCATGAGACTACATGAGACTCTGATGCAAGATCTTAATCTAGGGGTCCAAAAGATCCATGCGCAGCTAAAGAATTTGTGCCTTGAGATGCAAAGTGTGAAGTAGGACAAGATGGTTTGGCTAGAGGTACGCGAAGAGGTATGGTGTTTGAAATATAAGAGTCAGGGTCATGACAAAGACCACTACCCGGTTTTTACAAATTACCTTGTAGGAGGAGGACCAATGTCTTTAAGGTCGAAATCTCTAGCAGGACCTAGCGCGATGCCTACTTTATGGTGCGTTATCTGTCTGGTAGCCGGAAAACATGCCAAACATGCCATGGATAACATGTCATGCTACAAAAGTATGTGCAAGCACCACAACAGATGTTCTACAACTTTTATAGGTCGATAGGACATGATGAGTGTACCTGTAGGAGCTATGAATTAATGATGGAAAGAACTCTTGCCTACAAGGTTCAAGCCAAAACACGGCCCCTTGACTGGAATGCAGGGATGGTACAGACACGATTTTAGGAGCGCAGATGAGGTCGAGGCAGAGGAGGACCTGGTAGAGGTCAAGGAAAGTTTATTTGCTACAATTACAAAGGACTAGGACATTATGCCTGTGATTGCACTAATCCAACATGTCCATCGTGCAAGTATTGCGCATTGTTTGATCATGAAATAGAAGATTGTCCTATGCTGATAGCTAGGATTTGTGAAGATCTCAACGTAAATATAGTGCTTAGGAGTGGAATCACAATACGAGATGACAAGGGGAAAGAGTTGGAAGACAGTACATGGGTTCCCAAAGCCTCAACGAAAGAGTCTGAGTTAGATTTGGAGTGTGCTCGCAAACCATTCATGGAAGCTAAGAAAAGCTTCGCTGAGGCCTCCACCTTAGGAAGCAAGGATAAGCCTGAGCCGGAGATGGACCCTTCTATGCTAAAAGCTTTCCTAGAAACCTGTATAAACTTTCTAAGCAACAGTAATGTTGCAAAAGGGCTATAAGAACTCATCAATGGATGCATTGGAACTGCGCCAGGTGAGCCTTGCGTAGTGAGAAATATTGGCAAGCATAAGACAAGGACAGGATGGGAGATGACGCTGACCGCGCAAATAGGAGAGTATGAAATGGATTAGGTCATTCTCGACATGGGGCCAAATGTGAATGTTTTGCTGAAACAGACTTGGGAGTGAATGGGGAGACCTGTGCTGCAATGGTCTCTGATTCAGCTAGGGATGGAAAGTTAGCAGAAAATCATACCCATGGGGCGACTACAGGGAGTGACCGTGGATATTGGGGGAGCGAGTGCCCTGGTAGATTTTGAAGTAATCGAGATTGTGGATGACAGAAATATCTACCATGCGCTCCTGGGAATTGACTGGGCTCCTGATATGAGCGAGGTAATTAATTTGAAGAAGCGAAAGATGATCTTTGAGAAGAAATCACTGCACGTAATAATACCCCTAGATCTTGCTGAAGGATCACGCTATACAGAACCAGTCCGCAACTATGAGAGTGATGATGATCTGTACTGCATCTATAAGATAATAACATGAGACCAAGACTAGGTGAATCCCACCGTAGATGGATGGATTACATAGGAGTGTGAGAGTTCCTGCACTTCAGATTCTGACGAAGAAGTAGAACACTGGTAGAATTGGTTACATGAAGTGACTATGCTGAATTGCAGCATGATGTCCCGATCGCTGCGCTGCGTGTCGTGAGAAGTAAGAAATTTTCCTAATTATGATGTTCTAAATGAGCTATACACCTTTTTAGATGCATTTGAAAGAGAGGTGCCAGAAAAGAAATGCTTCAAGGCCTTGGATTGAGCACTGCACGCTACGCCCGCAAGATGGTGAGGTATGCACAAGGGAAGCTTTGATGATTGGTGCAAATGTAGGAGGATGATGAGAGCGTGATTTGGGAAGCCTAAGATGAAATTGATAGACAAGTATGATGGGTAGGATGATCCATGCATGCATTTTGCCAAATGGACGTAGGCTTATGGAGAAAAGCCACAACCTGAGTGGGTGCACTTGTTCTATCATACCCTGGATGTTATCCCAAAGAATTGGTACATAGAAACAGAACTTCGCCATGGGATAGGTGAATGGGATATCCTACACAAAGGATTCATGATGACATTCAGTTTTGAGGACAGGTTTGACAAAATTGATGAAGCGCTACAAGAGGTGAAAGCAGCCATCTTTGGGATACCACACGATCCTTTAGATCCGCTTCAGCTTGAATGGGCTACTCAGCTGAGTCACATGTTGGAATGTTATAATGTAACTACTAAAGAGGAGGATGAAGATCTGTGGAAGATTAAAATTCCAGAAACATAAGGCCACCGCGAGGTTCAAGGACCACAAATTGAGAATCCTGATATAACCGTGCCAATGAGAACTAAACAGGTGAACAATGGTATGGAGGCAAAACCCAAATTCTTGAATATTCGAGAGTGCTGGGACGAGGTGATGGTGGATAAGGCCATTGAATTTCTTTGCGAATACCAGGACTTATTCCTTACCAAGTTTACGGATTTGAAAGGAATAATCATAGATCTAGGAGTGATGAAGATCACATTAAAACTCAACGTGAAGCTAGTTAAGTAGAGGCCTTACCATCTATATCCGAAATACAAGGAGAAGGTCTACTTAGAGCTAGATGGAATGCTAGCAATAGGCATCATTGAGCCTATGGAAGAATCCGATTGGGTAAGCCCAATGGTGTGCAAGAGAAAAAATAGAAGGATGAGATATATATATGTGTGGATCTCAGAAAACTAAATGAGGCTTGTGTGCATGATCCTTTCCTAACTCTAATCATGGATGAAGTGTTGGACAATGTAGGTGGCTAGGAAGCATACTCCTTCACTGATGGGTTTTGTGGATACCACCAAATCAAAATTGCGCTGGAGGATAGGAGCAAGACAACCTTCACGACTGAGTGGGGTTGTTTTCAATACATTGTGATGCCATTTGGGTTGAAGAATGTGCCTGCAATCTTTTCGCGCGTGGTTATCGCGACATTCAAGGAATTCATTCATAGGTTCTTGGAGGTCTATTTTGATGACTAGACTATATTTGGGTTGGTTAAGCACCATGTAGCGATCTTGCGCTTGATGTTGGACACCTGTAGAAGACATCAGATTGCGCTCAACCTCAAGAAGTGCCCTTTTTGTGTTCCTTTTGGGAACCTATTAGAGTATGTGGTTTTCAGACAAGGGCAGATGGTAGACATTGCAAAGATCACGGTGATTAGGAACTTGGAAGTGCTAAGGAGTGTGAAACACCTGAGCGCTACTCTAGGACATATGAGATATTAAAGGAAGTTTATCAAGGACCATGCCTAGATCTCCATGCTGATGGAAAGATTGTTGAAGAAGGATGTCACATTCTGCTGGAATGATGACTGTAAGAAAATCTTGGATATATTGAAAGAAAATATGGTCACCACATTGATTCTAGTCTTCCCGAACTGAAAGAAAGAGTTTCAGGTACATGTGGATGCGTTGTGTATAGCACTGGGGGTAGTACTAACACAGGATGGTGGAGAAGGCTTGGGCCACCATATCTCATTTGCAAGCCACATATTATCCAAAGCAAAGAAGAAATATTCTACCACTGAACGTGAAGGACTAGCTATGGTGTATTTACTCCAGAAGTATCGACACTACTTCCTAGGAGGCCACTTTAAGATGTATACGGACTACTCCGCACTAAAGTACCTGGTCAATAAGCCTTTTTTTTTGGGGGGGGGATTTGCAGATGGCTCTTATTATTACAAGAATATTATTTTGAAGTTGTTGTGAATCCTGAACGATTGAACGCGGGACTAGACCATTTGTCGTGCATCGAAACAGGGGAGGAACCTACTAACTTGGAAGAAGGATTGCCTGACATGCAACTATTTATAGTGTGTGTCACGAATGGTCATTTTGAGGATATAATACACCTCCTAACAACAGGATATGCATCAGAAGGGTACTCTGTCCAACAAAAGATGGAATTAGTGGTGTGCATTGCAGATTTCTCTGTCATTGCTGGGCATCTATACAATATGGGGACTAATGAGATATTGTGAAGGTCTGTGGGAGGAAATTATGTAGGGAGAGAAACTGCTCAAAAAATTATATGCGTCGGGTTATGGTGGCTAACCCTTCATCAGGATTCAAAAGCATATTGTAAAGCATGTGATGTATGTCAAAGAACAGATAGGCCATCACAGAGGGATGAAATGCCTTTGAATCCACAAATAACGTTGCAACCCTTCAAAAAGTGCGCAATAGATTTTGTAGGACCTATTTAGCCCCAAAGAAAGACAGGCATGAGGTACATTATCACTGTGACGGAGTACTTGACTCGTTCAGTAGAAGCGCAGCTGGTGAAGGATTGCACGAGTGCGACTGCCTCGAAGTTTTTATTTGAGCATGTACTGATGCGATTTGGATGTCCAAATATCTTGATGAGTGATCATGGTACACACTTCCTGAATGAGACAGTTAGCACACTAATGGAGGAATTTTAGGTGTATCACAAGAAGAGCACACCTTATCACCCATAGGTGAACGGGATAGTGGAGGTGTTCAACAAAGTGCTTGAAAATGTGCTGACCAAGGTTTGTAATGCTCAACGAAGTGACTGTGACCTACGCATGCCTGCAATATTATGGGCTTATTAGACAACATGCAAAAAGTTGATGGGACAAACCCATTTTAGGTTTCTCTATGGTGTGGAAGTCGTAATACCTATGGAATACATCGTTCCTAGTCTGCGCATAGTAGCGCCGACAAGTATGACAGATCATAGAGCCCTGGAAGAGAGGCTCGTGCAACTTGATGAGCTCGAAGAAGAATGATTTTTGGCTGGATTTCAGTAACAGGTCCAAAAGTAACATGAAAAGGCCTGGAATGATCAACACATCATGCTACACACCTTCAAGGTAGATGATCTGGTTTTGTTGTATGATAGTAAGTTTGGTAAATTCCCTAGAAAATTCAAGATGCACTAATTAGGGCCATATGTTATTAAGGAGATTACCAACGAAGAAGCGATACAATTGGTCAACTGAAATGGAGAACCCTTCCCACAAAAGGTGAATGGCAATCGCTTGAAGCCATACATCAGTGATTCGGCCATGTGACTAAATGAAAGTACCACAATCTTAGCACTCCAGGTAGCTAAAATGAGGCGTACGACTATAAAATACATTGTCGGGTTGGGGAGCTGTGCGATTTTAGTACTGCACGAAGTAGTGAAGTGTCACAGGGTCCATGACAGTGTGAAGACAGTTGCGCTAGCATGCAGGTCCACTAGAAAGCGATCGTTAAAGTCACTATTCATGATTTGATGGTCGGTTTGAGGCCAAATGGATCACACGATAGGCATTTAAGGCTTACTTTATGGATTAGCTTCTTGGAAATTTGTTTCCATTCTAGCATTAATGGGCCGAATGTGAGGGGAATGGTCGAATTTGAATTCAAAAGGCCCTATAAATTACAAGTGCTTGTCCAGCAAAAAACACTTGGCATTTTGAAAATTTAGTTGTTCTGCTATCAGCTATGTATGAACCTTGAAACTTTGAGGCTTTGAGAGCAAGTTCAGTGTTTGAGAGATTTCTGAAGGAGACGCAAGACTTCCTGACCAGAATTATGTTGATGCCCAAGGAAGCCACATGGGAAATTGTAGTAGCAGTGTCTAAGTGATAGTTGAGGTCCGTAAATCACCAAAAACACTAAGACCTAAGAAGGATAAGTATGGTATGATCCCAGTGCTCATCTCACCAAGAAACCCACAAAGTACCAAACTCACCTTGCAGGAAAAGGGGAAGGCCATTAATTTGGGGTAGAAGAGGAAGAATCTGAAGAAATCCTGGTGGATGAGGATGATTTGGAAATGAAATTTGAAACCCAGGGTGCAGACCCTATTACTTGGTTACTAAAATATGTTCCTCCGCACAAGGGCAAAGCCAAGGTGCCGAAGAACATAGAAAAGAGCAAGAGCTCCCTGTAAACTTCGTTGCTCCCAGATGACATTGTTTTTGAGGGAACGCACTTAGGGCGAGCTCTTGTACTAAAATTCAAAGATTGGGACCTCGTAGATCACGAGAAATTCCCCCTTTTAGCGACTAAGCAGCTATACACCGACGAATTGATGCAACTATTGGAAAAATTGAATTGGAGCTGCAGACATGGCTCAAGGGTGTAGAGAAAGCTAGGCTACTCAACCTACTCTAGGTGTCGCATTACCACCGCACCCCAGTGACTGTCTTCATCATCAAGTAGTTGCTCTGCTTGGTGCATGATGGGTGTTTTTGGTTTGAGGAGCCCATTCTCATCATAGACCACTTGATCCATTAGATTACATGGCTACCTTACTTAAGGGAGGATCTAGCCAATATATTAGAAGGAAAAGGTGGTGAGTTGGCCCTCGCAAAAGCTATGAAGAAGAAATTCAAGTTGGAAAAGAAGAAGCGAGGATATGCCATCTCCAGTATTAACAACCCCTTCATTAAGTTAGTGACGTAAATAGTAGCAGGGAAGGTGATGCGGAAGTGTTACACAGATGAGGTGCTCACGCCTATGATTGCACTCGTAGCCTAATGCGCTGAAGGATTCCAATTGAACTGGGTGAATTATCTATGCAGTGAGTTCCTTATGAACTGTCGCGTGGCACAGGAGTATATCAAGACATTTCACTATGTGTGGCTCCTACTGTTAATCATACTAGTGGCATGGGAGCTGCTAGAAGACAGCCAATTCCCTTCGGTCACGCCGGATCTTCCAGAGGCAACAAAGTATGCTTTGTTATGGGTGACCAAGGATGCATAGTGTATAAATGAAAGAAAGATCTTTTGCATCTTAATGGAAATGGGTATCCAGATGGGGATCAATTGTAAGCTACAGTTGTCACCCACAATATATGCCAGTTTGTAGATTTCAAAGCGGATTTCCACCATGTTTTTATCAGGGAACGGAAGGACCCCATGAAGACATGGCATAACTTACCATATCTGGCGACTGATGATGTGATCTTTGTAGTCCTCGAGTCTTGGCCGCTGGAGTGGCGCACTCCAGTAGGCTCCGCGGTGGAAATAGACAAGTCTACCATGTAGTGTAAGAAGGAAGAAACAAAGCTTTGAATGACGTAGATGGCTAAGAAGTGCAAAAAGGAGGAAGTAGAGGCTAAGGCTCAGGCAGCGCGTGATGCCTCGAAATTGGTGGAGCAGCAGAAGATAGGAGGAGAATCACGTGAAGGATAAAATCCACCTTTGCGTGGGTCCAAGGCAGAAATAGAGGAGCCAAAATAAAAAGGTGGCTCAGACCTATATACGACGTCCACCCAACTCAAGCGTTCATGGTCGTAAGAGAAGATAGCATCGTGAAAGAAAACCAAGGCTTCAAAGACATCCTTGGACATAATCATCGTCATTGAGGGGGATTTGCATGACATTGGAGAAACGGTGAGGGATGTCACTACGGAGGCCCTTCAACAGTTCGAAGAGCAACAACATTTGGTCTTGGGGGCTCTCCGAATAAAGCTACAGGAGTTGTAGGTTCACATTCCACAGGCTGGCACAGTGTCCACCAGCCTCGTGATCGACACCTTAGCTACCGAGGAGATGTTGTAGACAAGGGTGACCAATGTGATACTACTACCTGATGGGGCACTCACTACAGAAAATGAGGTCAACAGGCCCACGGTTAGCAGTCTAAAAGGGGTAGGATTTAATATGGCTACACTCCCTTGGGAGACACTCTGCCTCTTGCAGGATGGAGTCACCACGGAACTCAGGGCCTAGGAGAATCACGATCTGCATCAACATCAAGTAGTTGGGCCTGCAGCACAATGAGGTAGTAGAATAGAGCAAGAAGATCATATAGGTAGTGGAGGAAGCTTCCTGGAGTTGGACATTTAGGCAGAAGAATCGGTTGAGGCGCATGTCTGTAAGTTGGCCACTAGGGTGTGTGATGCTCAAACAGAGATGGCCAGGGTTCAGATGGAGCTGAACCTACATATCACAGAATTGCAGTTGAGGGCTCAACCTTCAACTCCACCAGAAGTTAGGGAACAATGTACCACCACTGTTACAACAACAATAGTTGCGGTCGACAGTGCAGTAGTAGACTTGACACAACTTCTTGAACAATCATTCAAGGTCCTGACCACCTTGGAGGAGTATCCGAATGTAGAGCGCCTGGAAACAGAGGCACGCGAGCTGTAACAATGATATGATGAGGTCATAGGGACGATGCAGATGGTCGCCCTTACTTAGAGGCTTGCACGGATGTAGGAGGCAAAGGTGCTTAAAGAACAGGTGGATGTTGCTCGACACAAAGAGGTGGTCCTAAAAGCATGCCTATAGCCATGGACAGTTGAAGCATATATGATCACAACTTCTATTGAAGGAAGATCGTGACATTGTAGGCCACTTAGTAGAAGATTCAGGTTAGTAGTTCAGTGGTAGTCACTGAGCAGTGAGTGGAAGAAGTCCAGCAAGCGGCCGCTCAGTGCGCTGTCAAGGTTGTGGTTATCAAAACAGAGCTGGGAGGTCTTCATGCTAAGATCTCCGCACCTGCAGAGTGACTCAAGGATGAGTCACAATTTTTATGTTGGGGGCCTGTTGGGCGTAGGATCCCCCAAGGGTAGTTTTGGGGCTAAAAGCCCATATTTTGGTCCAATTTTGTAATCCAAGTGTAAAGACTCCGCATTTGGTGGTTGCGGAGCATGTAGATGTTAAAGAGTCATAGGGTTGTCTGCCCTTATTTTGATAATGTAATGTCAATTATAAAGGATCTACCCATGGTCCGTGAACCATGGGATTGTATAAATAGAGCTAACCTCTAAGTAGTTTGATAACACGAAGATTCATGAAGATATGATGTATGAGAGATAGCTCTGAAGTAGAAGTCTAAGTCTTAGGTCATAACATAGGTAGAAGCTTTGCAGCTGAGTGCACAAAGGCCTAGAAGTCTACAGCTGAGTGCGTGGACCCTTGTCATTGAGTGCACAGGGCGGGTCAAGTTTGTAAATTCTCCAGAATTATCAATAAAGAAAAGTATTCTATAATTTCTACGTCTTTATTTCTTGTTTATGCATCTATTAGGTTGGGTATGAATTTCACTTATAATGCTTATATGATGCGCGAATGTATGTAAATGTGTTGGTTAAAATAATGCAAGTATGAATATCTATTTACATGAAGCTAACTAAGATCCGTTAACAACATAATTAAGACACTTGGCCTAGTCTAGGAGATATTGCAATTCGCTTCCCTAGTAGGACAAAAGTCCCTAAGCTACATCTTAGAGCTGTGCAAAGCCAATTGTACCCTTTCACAATGGTACTGAAGAGTGGAACAGAGGGCTAAAAACCTGCGGGAAGGAAGGTACAGTTAGAATAAAACAAAATCACAACCATCTCAAGGGTGCGCAAAGTTGGTTCTAGCATCCCCCCATACTACTTTGGGTAAGACATCAATTTGCACTCCACAAGCTGATGCCAAAAGGGCCAGTAGTGTACAGATTTGTTTGGCTAACTAATGCTGAACCTAGGTTAGGCCACCTCAAGAGAAGTCCTATCTGCAATTCATTACCTATAGATTGTCTAATGCTTTTCTATAGTCTTGAATCATACTTATTCACTTCACTTTATTCCTTATTTCATGTCGATAATGGGAGAATCATCATGGCCCTCCTTCGATGGGTCACTTCTTGTCGCCTTCATCTCATTATCCAGGAAGATGACTGAGAAGCTCCCTTTCAGTACCTTAGAGTTTGCATGCCTTAATGGCAAGTTCTTTGCATCTGACAATAGGTTTACATCATTAGCCTTCAATCGGATGATTCTACGAGTGTTCGACTTCAGCTTCATTTTCATATTCACGGATTGTATTGTTGTACCTTGAGGGCCATTATCATTATTCGTGGTTCTTCTCATGCTTGTTAATGGTCCACATGATTGGTCAGTAATAAGGTGGTTTTCTAGCATGCTCGACTTTGACACATTCATTTGCATGCTAGAATTCATACTTTGATTGAGTTGGGATGGAGCACAAAACCCTGAGTCTTGTCTAATATGACTCAAGCTACATGGAGCTATTTATTGTTCATGATTGTACACATCTTTCTACTATACAGATGGATCTGTCCATACCATGGGACTTTATATTTATGATGATGATCCTTCCATATCGAATGGCTTCACCCATGCCTTGGATCTTAGATCTACATATGATCCTTTTCAGTTGGATGGTTGTGCCCATACCATGGAAATTTTCATAAAGTCCTTTCTATCCAGATGGCTACATCCATACCGTGGATTCATGTTTTTATATCATATATGTATATGTACATGCATCCTTGATTTGTAGGTCTCTTGACAGTGATTTTTTTCGTCCTTGCAAAATATCATAAATCATCTTAGTCATCACTCCCTGTTCTTCCTTTATGCTTTAGGGGCATATGTTACACAGTATTTTGTCACACCTTTGCACTTCCCTGTGTCATACCCCAAAGTTCCTGAAACTTGGCAATCATGTAGTATACCCATCCTGATATGCAGCTTAGATCCTCCCTAAAACACTGATGGAAAAATTCCTTAAGCCTTCCCTGAACAATAGAGCTCTGAAAACCTAATTTCAGGATCAGTGCAACCCTGACACTAGAAATTCATGTTGGTTGCTAGCTGCACTATACTAGCCTTTTGATTCCAACACACCTTTTTCTTGGATACGTGTGATGATCCCTAAAAGGGAATTTTTCCCAAAGAGTACAAGAAGCTTCATGATCTAAAGGCTTCCAGAATGACAAGATGAAGGTTGTTCGGTGTGGATGTGGTCAAATTCTCCCAATATTGGCCTTTGATAATATCCTAATGAGCTGCCTGCTTGAGATGAGGGCCTTCCCCTATGTTTCAATAGATCTTAACTCCCTCTCCCTGCCTATATATTCATCCTCTCCTTGCCTATATATTCATTCTCTCTCATTCCCAAATGGTTGGTCTTTGGCTATTTACACCCTTATGCTAAGATAGTGCCTACACGCTACTCATTTGGCTTGGAGAAGGAGTGCTTAGAGGGCTTGAGCTTGGAATTGGAATTTCACTCAAGGGGAACTTATTGGCATCAATGCTTGGTTGTATGATTTCTCCTTTATTTTATTAATATATATGCTTTGCATTATTCTATTTATATTTGTATGCTTCGTTGTGTCTTTGATCTCTTGTGCAGGTATTCAAACATTGTGAGCATTATAGTTGAGCCTGAGGCACAAATGATTCGATGTCTTCAACAAAGGAGTATGTTATAGCATCAGAACGAGGTAGGTCATCTTCCTCTTCTCCCATTTCGATTTTAATTTAGGAAAGTGTCCTTGTAGATTGTCACATAGGTTTCTAGTCCCACTCATTGGGCTAGAAGGATTGTCTTTGTTCGCAGAGAGGATTTTTCGAGACAAAAGTAGACCATATGGAACCTTCCTTCACATGTAAAACACTTTTGAATAACCAACAACAACTTGGAATAATTCTCCTTAAAGCAGGTTCTGGAGATGCCTGCAATCATATCAATCCCTCAATGTTCTTCCTTAAAAAATTCATCACAATTCTATAGCTGGAACTTTTGGACTTTAAACCATGTCTCACCTAACCTTGGGATTTCAGTAGCATGGGAAATGGTGTTTAGAGAGACATTCAAACTCAATATGCCAACCTTCATGCCAATCCCTGTGAAATTGATGGTGAAGTCTTTAGTGATTTGCGCATGAAAACCTTGCATTTTTTGGAAAAATTGGAGACATCCCACGTTAGAAAATGACTGTACAAAAGTCGGGCATTATTCAAGAAATTTCATATCCGTGGGCTCATAACACACTACAACACCTCCTTTGTATTGTTTTCTGGTTTCCATGCTTATCAGCACATCAGGAGCTGCTTGTGAAATGCTTCCTCTTCTCTTGCAAACTAATTTGAGAACACCTAGACCACAATAAGACCACGACTAGACTCATTTTGACAACATAAAATCCCATTCAATGACAATACTTATGAACTCTTGATAGCAACAGGTGGTATAAAGAGGAAAAGGAGAGCAAAAGGGTGAATGAAAAGAAGTGGAGGACATGAGAATAAATGTGTATTATGACTCAGTACAACTCTGACATCACTAACAATCATTTAAAATAAAATTGTTACACAAAAACGAAATTTCATAGCAAGACAAGTGTTAGGATGGACCGTTTTGCTACAGAACTATCAAGGACTTTCGTATCAAATTTTAGGTTTGCTGAACTGGAGTTTTTGCGAAAGCTTGTAAAATTGTTAGACAAGTCAATCATGAAACGATGACCTCGAAACAAATGGAATTATGACCTTTTCTCTTTTATGATGACCCTATCAAACACTAAATGTACCATATGACAACTTTAACATGAACCTAAACATAAAAACCCTACCTAAGATGACTAATCAAACTAAAAGTTATTTCTAGGGGTTATCATGGATAACAGGAACAATAGATAAACTATTCAGATGATCGATATTTGAAAGGTCCAGTGATTCACTCAAAACCCTGCATAGTAAATTTTTTAAATTTTACAATTGATTTTACTGAAAAGAAATTTCACAATTTTTGTTAGATTTAATTAAAAACCAGAAGAAAAAAAAAGACACTACATAGTAAAAAATTTACTATTTCATATTACTAATAAAAAATTTTACAATCTATATTCTTATTTATATTTAATTAAAATTTAGAAAAAAAACAAAAAAAACTAATGTTTACCTTAAACCCTTGCTTCTTCTTACTTATGTGACTACAAAATTTCACCTTAGGGTTTAACTCTCTCTACCACTTCACAATTATTGTTTTTCATTTTAGGCATTTTAGATTCAATAAGTGTGTGTATTATTATATAGGGTGTTTCACATGTAAAGCATGGTGACTAGTTGTTGAATAAGATCCAAACCCTATCGACCATGTCCATTTTTTTAAATGACTTCAGTTTATTGGTGCACCATCTTTTGTATAATGCACTGGTGTGCCATTTATAATATAATGCTCCGAGTTTCCTATGACAAATAACACCATTAAGTAAAAAACTTGTGCTTTATTTTTTGTTTTTATTTTTAATTGTTTTTGTTTTTGTTTTCGTTATTTACTAGGATGGCAGTGTCTTTATTGTTACCTATCACACTATCATAATTTAAAGTAATTAAAAAAAAAAATTGTTCTCACTGCACAATAATTAAACTTATGGTGCATTAGCTAAATTAAATGCATTGTTGCTTTTCTCACATAAGTGCATCAGTTTATAGAGTTATTTTTGACTAAACGTTATGTGATTTATTTATAAAATATATTTAATGGCTTATGTGTTGAATGGTATAAGTTGTATATTGATAAAAAAAAATGGCTAAGAAATGGTTAAGTAGCAAAAATGTTAATAGACACAATGATAATACATCCAAAAAAGAAAAGAAAAAACAAGTTCTTTGTAAATTCTTTACAAATTAATATGTTTGAATTATATGTAAGTTTAAGTAATATGTATTGATTAGTGTGTGTCATGCAGAGCCACAAAATAGAAAGCTCAATAAGATCCTAAGATTCATTATTTATGATCTAAGTGTTAAAGAGCATAAAATCCTAATGGAGAAATCATAGAAGAATAAATCAAGTGAATGAAAAAATATTATTCAATATTAGTTTTTTCCTTTTGAATATTCATTAATAATATATTTAAGAATATTAGATAAAACGTTTCAACCAATCTATTAATTCTAATATTGTTTAGAGAATTTTCGGCGAAATCACATAAATAATCATTTGTCGACGCGTTTCGAACCAACCATTGTGGTTCATCGTCAGGACAAGTAGCTTAGGCCTTAAGGCGGAAGCTGTGATTCCTTTAATATTATGAGTAGCTTAGGCCTTAAGTTTGATAATTATATTAATGGTAAGGGCGATGAAAGTAATAAATATGCAATGGTGAATAGGCATAAGAAGAATATAAGTGAAGATTACATTAAAAGCTATTATGATGATAAGGAAAATAAAGAAAATAATAATATGGTTATTAATAATAATGGTTGGAAATTTAATAATTTTGGTAATAATAAAAGGGATCTTAGGAATGAAGTTTTAAATGAGATTAAAAACCTTAATAGTAGTATGGATAATAAGGGTAGTTCTGTGAATATTTCGAGTCCTCACCCTCAGGGCAATAAGGTGTTAAATCTATCCAGTTTTTCCTTTCCGCCTGCGGTTTTTAGTCTCTTAGGAAAAGGTCTTAACTTTGCCTTAGCACACAGGAAAATCCCGGTTGAAGACATCATTTGCGATGTAGAATATGGCATTAAGAACCTTCCTGATAAGATTAAAGACACGATTAGGCAAGATTGTGCCGTGGCCCTGAGGCGGGCTAAGCCTCCCCGTAGCAATATCAACAAGGCTGAGTTTGAGGCTTTGAAGGCCTTGAACGAGAATCGTGACGTCGTGGTCTTAAAAGCTGATAAAGGTGGGGCTGTCGTCCTTCTGGATAGAAGTGATTACAGAAATAAGATGCTCAATCATCTATGTAATAGTGGGAGTTATAAGAAGCTTTCGAAAAGTCCCCTTTAAAAGGTTTCCAGAGTTGTCGCTCTTGCGATCAAATTGTGCAATTCCACTATTCCTCTATCCCATAAGCTCATTGAGGGAAACCCCATCGCTCCTAGGATATATGGCCTTCCAAAGGTCCATAAGGAAGGGGTCCCCTTGAGACCCATTGTCAACACCATAGGTGGTCCGACTTACCTCCTGGCCAAGTTCCTTGCTACAAAGTTGAGGCCCTTGGTTGGTCATACTGAGTCCTTCGTTAAAGACTCGACTTCTTTTATTGATGATCTTAAGAATATTAAGCTTGAGCCCGAGGACATTCTGGTAAGTTTCGACGTGGTCTCTCTTTACACTTGTATTCCCATCAATGAGGCCATGAAGGTGATTAATAAGCTCACCGACCATGATACGGCTAGGTTGGTTGAGCTTTGCCTTACCTCCACCTTCTTCAGCTTCGAGGGAGAATTCTATGAGTAGACTTGTGGGGTTGCCATGGGCTCCCCCTTGTCCCCTGTCTTTGCTAATCTCTTTATGGAGGATTTTGAGTCTAAGGCTTTGGCCTCCTCTCGTCTCCTACCGAAGCTTTGGAAACGATTCGTTGATGACACTGGTGTTGTCTGGTCTCATGGTCTTGATGAGCTGGATCATTTCTTCAGTCATCTCAATAACCAGTCCGCCACCATTAAATTCACGATGGAAAAAGAAGACAATGGTTGTCTTCCGTTCTTGGATGTTCTCATCTCTAAGAAGGTGGATGGTTCCTTTTCTCATCAGGTGTTTAGAAAGAAGACGCATACTGAGCAATACTTGCATGCTTCATCCCATCATTTCCCCGCTTAGAAGTTAGGGGTTCTAAGCACACTTGCCACCCGTGCTATTAGAATTTCTGATGAAGAGAGCTTGGAAACTGAGAAGGCTCATCTCCTAGATGTCTTTGTGAAGAATGGTTACAATAGACACCTGGGTCAAAAGGCCTTCCTCAAGGCCAAGAAGGAGCCTTCGATCCGTAGAGATCCAAATGATCGTGTCATGGGGGTTAACCTTCCTTACATCCAAGGGACCACTGATAGGATTGCGAGGATTCTGAAGAAGTACATTGTACCCACAACTTTTAGGCCTCTCAATACTATCTGTGGCTCCCTCAGGTCTGTAAAAGATCCTATTGACCCTAAAGACATGAAGGGCGTCTATGTCATTCCTTGTTCCTGTGGGACACCATATATTGGTGAGACAGGTCGCTCTATCAATCAAAGGATTAGCGAGCATTCGACTGACTTAAGGCATGGAAGGACCAAGTCCTCAACCCTAGCTGAACATGCCGAGAAGACGACACATCATGTTTGTATTGAAGAGGCTCAAGTCATTGCTAAAGTTGCCCAATTTCACCATCGCAAGTTTAGAGAGGCCCTAGAGATTGAGAAAAGGCCGAATAATCTAAATAGGGATGATGGCTGGAAGATTAGCAGTTGTTGGGTCCCAGCCTTGTCTTCCTAGCCTCCTCAGTCCCTGAGTCGTAAGGTCTTAGGGTTTCCTGTTTCCTTACCTTAGAGGTTGTTTTCTGTGGTTGTCCTTTTCCCTTGGTTCATTAAAAAAAAAAATAATATATTTATTTATGGTTTATTCATTTCATTTATTTATTTTTATTTTGCATAATAACCATTAAGGTCTTTTTACCTTGTATCTTAAACAACCTAGTATTATTTTACTTTA
>APFE031095703.1:0-14382 GCA_000404065.3 Pinus taeda | reverse complement strand
TTTATTTCGGAATATCTCTATGAAATATTCTAGTATGAAATTTTATCTTTAAAGTAGTTGTCATTTTTTGTTTTAATTAAATTGATTAATTAAAAATATCATATAAATAAGTGTCATATCAAGTGAGTTATGGTTTTTTTGAGCATGTGCTATTGATAAGCCATGGTATTAGCTCATGATATTGTAACAAAGTCTATTTACATATTATGAAGGTACATGGTAACGTGAATGCAAATCTCTGTTGTTAAAAATTCATGTTCCAAGTTTTATTTTAAATGTATTAAATTTTGACATACTGTTGTTTTTAAATAAATAAAAATTATTTAAATTAGTTATTTCATTTAATTAGTTTTTATCATTTTTTTTTAATTTTAATACTCTGAAATGTATAATGTAATTATAGTAGTTAGGAAAATAGTTTATTTTCAAACCTATATAAAATAGAGGGATATGTTGATCCCTTGTTATAAAGCTCAAATATTAAGCCTTCACTTCTCCATCAATGTGAAATGCAACATTATTCACAAAATCAGTTAAACTTGGAACTTGTCTATATGGCATTCTACTTGTAGTTCACAATATTTAACCACTCAAACTAATCCATTATCTAATTTAAATGAAAATTGATAAATATTACTTTTTAATAAAAATTGATATTATTGTTGAAATAGCTAAGTGATTGAAAATAATTTTAGTCAAAAATGAAAAAAAAGCAGGAATTATTTATATTAATTATTTAATTTAGTAATATTATTCATTAAATTAATATAAAATAATGTTTCTAGGTTTTGATAGATGGCGTGAGTGGACATTCTCTTAAAGTACTTCTTGAACACGTTGAAGGATCAATTTCAATTCCCCAGTGGTTGATATATTGGACATGATGAAAATAGTAATAGATTTATCTATATTTCAGATTTGTTTGGATTTATATCATGATTAATATCAAAATTAGCAACTTAATTTATAAAATAATTTCTCCAAAATAAAATAAAATAAAAATGTAAATATTATATTATTTAATTATTTTTAAATGATTATTTCTTAATTATTATTTTTATTTTACAACTTTTATTTCCACGGTATTTTAATTATTGAAATTGGTATTTTAAATATATTTAAAAGATATATTAAAATTATGTTTTAAATAAATAAATTAAATTTAATATTTTTCACTATTAAGTTAAAGAGTGAAATTGAGTAAAAATATTAATAAAATACATAATTAAATATGAAGGTGGAGGGAAAGAAAGATATTGAGCAAAAAAAAATTATAATAATATGTTTTTGACCAATATTTCCATCCACCCTTACTCTTATCCTTACCATTATATAGAATGTTTTGCTCAATATTGCCCCTAACCTTAACTCTGGCTCCTAGAATGTTCTTCCCATATCTCTCCCAATGTCAACTCCCACCTCAATATATTTTAGAGTGGGGTTGGGAGAAATATTGGAAAAAATGTACTTGTGGGTAGGGATTGAGGGAAATATTGGGCAAAAACTATGTTTGGGGGTGATGAAGGGGAAATAAAATGCCAAATATTTTCCCCAAACCACACTATAACTTTCAAATATATTTTGAAAATAAAATGCCAAATATTCCCCACCCACATATTTTAGCCAATATTTCCACTAGCATTCTCATTTATATTTTGCCCAATATTTTCCTCCACCCAAATCTTTTAATATATGATATTGAAAATGGTGGTAAAAAAAAAAGTATTGAGCAAAACATATCATACTAATATGTCACTCTTATATATTCTATAATTCTTTAAATTTTACACTATGAGACTCAGAGTAGGGATGAAGTGAATATTCAAGAAAAAAAAAACATTATTATAATATTTTTTTTCAATATTTTTCTCAACCCTATTTATATCTTCATATATTTTATAATTTTTTTTTAAATTTAGAAAAAGTTAAAACAAATAACTTTTATAGTGAAATTAAGATAGAAAAAAATTAGCCTAATATAATTAATTATATCATAATTAGTGAATATAATAAATCATATCATAATTAGTGAAAGTAAGATGGAAAAAGAATTTGAGCCCAATATATTATAGTAAGGATGAAAGTAAATATTGGAAAAACCGTATTATTATAATATCAAAAAATTGAACCTAGTATATTATAGTAAGGGTAAAAGTAACTATTAAAAAAAACATATTATTGTAATATCAAAAAATTTAACCCAATATATTATAATAAAGATGAAAGTAAATATTAAAAAAAAACATATTATTAGAATATCTTTTACTCAATAAGTCTCTTCTCTCACTTGCATAAATTCTATAATAATAAAAAATTCTATAATAATCAAATTTAAATTTAAAACATATATAAACAATATCAATACGCCTCTTCTCTCACTTTCATAATATGTCTCTTCTTTCACTTTCATAAATTCTATAATTTAATTTAAATTTAAAATATACATAAACAATAACAACGAGCAAATATATAAATTATAAATAATCCAACTAATTAAAGTATAAAATATAAATAACCCAACTAGACGAAATATATAGTATAAAATATAAGACAACCGACCAAAATTTAAATTATAAATAACACAACTAACTGACATATTAAAAAAATATAATTAAGATATTGGAATTTATATAAAATTATATAACCTAATTTACTTAAAAAGGAATAAAATGAAAGGGTATAGTTGTGGATTCTTTTCGTATTTCATGTTCTACCGAGAATATGTACAAATGATACTATTAAAATTAGTAAAGTTAGAAGCTAAGGATCATGAATGTCGTTCATTTATTTTATTTTAATGCTAAAATGGGTCATAAATGCTTTTATACTTTTGGAAACTTTTGGGCAATAACGCTGATACATGCTTACTCTAGGTCTAAATAAGTAAAGTTAGATGCAAGGCCGGTGGATGTAGTTCATTTACTAAAAAATGATAACAAAGTCTCTATAAATGTTTTTTATAAATTTTATTTAAAAAGTTGATACTAATTTGAATAACAATTTTATCAAACAATATGTTTTTTTGGGAAATCAGAAATGGGAAAATAATTTTGTTCTGGTTAGACTTATAGTATTAGAGAAAAAAAAATAATTTGGGAGACAAGATTTGAGTGACTTATTTTTGTACATAACTAGCAGGAACTTCTACACGGTGGATCATTATTAGAAAGATGCCCTGACTAATGATGGTTGGAGGAAATGGAAGGAATGCCAGGATTCACCTCAACCCCCTGAGTCAGATCAATGGAAGCAACTGGACAGAGAGTTAGAATCCAGGAAGCTTACAGTCCAAAATGGACCAGACATTCTTCGATGGGGATATACTACAAAGGGAATATTTACCATCAAAGAGGCTTACCGTTTAAAGGCAAGATGGGAGTAGGGGCATCACCATCCAATTTGGAAGAAGCTTTGAAAAGGTGGGTGGTGGTCGAAAGTTGCATACATTCTCTCGTTGGTATGTAGGGGTAGAATCCTCACTTGGGATCAACTACAAAAAAGGAGTATCTATGGACACTTTTATTGTATCATGTGTGGTCAACATAATGAGGATCTCAAACACCTGTTAAATCCATGTCCTTTTGCAGTTCAAAAATGGCACCAAGTGGAAGATCTCTTTGGAAGGATGGATAGAGACCATCAGAGCATTAGAGAAACCATCCTTCTATGGTGGACATGCCTCTTCTCAAGCCTGGTCTTAATTGCGCTTGGGGACTATCTTTAGACTCCACGCTTTGGGCTATATGAAAAGAGAGGAACTGCAGGACCTTTTAAAATAGTCAACAATCTTAGGAAGAAGTATGGGAGGGAACCATCCAGAATATCCGAGAAACAATCTTGGCTAAGAAATGGAAACCAGATGACTAGCAAGTTGCTCCCCAAGAGGCTAGAATCCTACACCACCTAAACCTATCACCATCAATGATGTAGATTTTCCTGTAGATTCACAAGCTCATTTAATCTACTAAAACAAGAGACAATAATCTACTTCTACTCTTTAGAGCAGAAGCCCATAAAGATCGATGAAAAAAATAATTGACAAGAGGAATAATATCAATGGCACATAACACAATAAGTATACGGGAAAGCCACAGCTCAAAACCCCATTATCTGTATTGCATTAAATCAGAAATCCAAGATGATAATACAACGCTTGTTCTCACAAGAACAATCCCAGCACTCAGTAAAATCAATCTCCAACTCACAAGCAAACTCTTCGCCAACACTTAGCCAATTCTATAGCTCTCCGAGTCCCTATTTCCTTGGAAAATTCCTATGCCTGATTAGCCCATCTTAAAGGGAAATCAGTGCATCCAAAAGTCTGCAATCCCTTCAAGGTTCAGTTCCTTAGTGCATGCACCATCTGTACAACTTAGAAAATTATACAACAAATCGTACATTGTCTCTGCACCCTAGTCTCAACTGGGTCTTTCTCAGAATCGACATGCATGAGTTTTTGGTGAGGGAATCTTTAGCTAACTAGAGTAGCACTAGTTAATGCATTAGTGCACCAACTGACTGTTAACTCACTATTAGTTCCTCAAACAGTTTGGAACTAATTTAACTGGACTTAACTCAGTAAACTGAGTTAACTAATTACAACTCACAATTAACTCATCCTGGACCCCTATAATGTAGGGACAACATATACATGACTTCATAAAGACTTCCAACTCGAAATTCTTAAGTTAACTAAGTCAACTCACTCTAGTTAACTATTACAAGTTGCTATGAGAATATTATTCGATACTAATTATCTGTTTAGTTCAAGCACAAATTAAACTGGAATTTTTAGATTCTATTTTTATCATTTCTTATTGCTATTTTCAACACTCCCTGTCAACAAGAAAGGAATTCAACTTGATCCCGTTCTTGAACCTTTGGATTGTTCTGCATGCAACACTTCTCTCTAGTGTTGTTGCTCCAACAACTCTATAAACAAAACAAAAAAACATCCAACCTGAACCAGAATGATGCCTCTATCATCAAAGTTTCTGATTCTTATTACCTATGTCAACTGAAAACTTTGCGCTTATGTTGACTCTGCCTTTTTGCACTATTATCAACTCGTCTCTATGCTTCCTCAATATTTTACTACTCTAGCCTCTGTCACTTTGATCTTTGATTTCATCAATCCCACTAATTCCTCCTGCTACAATGTAATTTGGGCTCTCGTAACAAGGTATGATCCATGAGATAAAACCACTCAATGGACCCTACCCAATTTGAGCTCTCTTGGGACTATCACTTAACATCAACCCACCTCACACCTGGAGGTATGACTGCATGTGATCCCTCTGCCCACTTGGATCAGAATTTCCCCCTATTGGAGGTCTCTGCATGACTGGATGCCTCCACTCGGTCTCTGCTCAACTTCTCCAATTGTGGTTGCTCCACAATTGTCTGAGACTTCTTCTTCTCTTCTTGAGTGGATCTCTCCTCCTGGTCTCCTCTCAGCTCCTCCAATTGTGGTAACTCCACAATTTCCTGAAGTTGCTTTTGAAGCTTCTTCTAGGGCTACATGTTGAGAGGCAATTTACTCGCCCTCTCAACCACCAAGTCACTAACATTTGCCTTGCTCCTCAAGACTTTGCATGCATCTTTAACCTCAAAAACATATAAGTTCTTGACCCGTGCACCGATTTGTTTCACCTATCCCATGGTGATTGTTAAGTAAACTTGACTCGAGATGGATTCAAAGTTGACCAAGTTAAAGAGTGATGGTTTTGGGGCACATGGTATTGTGCACCCATGGTTTTCTGCCTGTGGTATTGCATGTAGTGGAGCCTATAAAGGGCTCGGAATATTTCATTGTAATGTAGGCCTGGAGGTGTGCAGTAAAGGCTCACTTTGTCGGATTGGCCAGGGTTTTTCCCAATGCTAATGAGATCTCATTGGATTGGGTTTTTCCCTAGATTTAGGGTTTTCCCAGTTAAATCTTGTGTGTATTGTTTATGTGATTACTTGTTGCTCATTATTTTATTATTCCTCTCTGTAAATATCAGTAAATATTGGTAATAATTTATCTTTCTCCGGTAAATCCCTAACAAGTGGTATCAATGCCAAGAATTGGCTTCAAAGAGAGAAAGGGTAGCCAAAAATTTATGGTCTAATGAATAAAGCTCTCAAGATTTGCTATATCGATGTAGATCTATGATCATTTGATCTCCATATAGAATCGAGAAGGGATTTACTAAATCATTTTAGGTGGTAAAAGGATCACAGTAACAACGTTGCATTGGTCGAAGAGCTGGTGGATAGAGAAATATGCATGAGAAGAGAACGAATCTTCTATGTAGAGTTTCATTGTCAGCATATTTGTGTATGAAAAGAAGCTAGATCTAATCATATCTAATGTGGATATGTGGATTATATCGGCGGGGTGCCTCCTTCTATTATAGATCCCTCATCTTCTTCGGGTCCCAATCGCCCTTCCACCCTACCCACACAAAGCCGAGCATGAATGAAGAAAATAAATTGGTGGCATTGATGGCACTGCTGGAATTCTCATGATGAATGCCAGAAATGTGGTTTTCATGGCCTATGAATGTATTCTCGAAGAGCGGCAAGGCTAAGAACTGATGCTAGAAAAGGTGTTGATGACCGAGAATGAAAGACTCAGAAAACACCCAAGTAGCAACTTTGTATGAGGAATTTGATAGATAGATATATCACAGAATGTAGATCTGGTCCTTTGTTTTAAGAAGAGGAAAAGCAATCATAGTGATTCTTTAAAGGAACCAAAATAGGTTCCTATTGCCATAGGGTCTTCCGCTAATGGCGTCGAGATTTCCAGAGGTTGCAAAAGTCGAGATCGGTTGTCGTGGGAAGGAAGCATTTTTCTAGGTATGGTTACCTTTGGGACAATAAATCTAGAAGCAAAAATGTTTATTGCACACCCTCGATATTAAAGGAGTAGAAATCGTTGCCAGAGGAGGAGGAAAAGTGTTTGAATAGCATGAAGGATGTTAATCTTCACGACGACGGTCAAAACAAAGAGATGGAGACTTTCCTCATTTGGAGACTCAGCTCTATGAGTCGTTTTGGCCATGAATCTTTCCAACGAGTTGGCGATGTTATAGTTGGGAAAAACGATGAACATTTTAGATCCTATCTTGACTTAGCACGTTGAAGACTTGATGTGGAAGCAACAGGAGGTGATAAGGGCAACCCTCGACGTGTCCAAGGAGATGGGCGTGAAATGAAGGTGAGCTCGGGGCTACATCGAAGAAACAAGAGAGGAAAAATATTTCTAAATGCACACATAGTTTGAACAAAGGTCACGAGGGCCACACTTGAATTAACAAAGTAAGCTCTACACAACGGTGGTGTCAAAGAAAACTTAAAACTTAGAATCTTTGCACATTGTACTCTGGTTAGGATTCAATCGGAGGTTTGGTAGGTTTGGTTGCTATGTAAATATGCTCTGATATGAAGCTAAAGTCTCGTCTTACGGTTTTGGGCCTGGGTTATAGATGTAATGCATGTAATTTTATTGTGATCAATGTAAGAGACCATGCTCATGTGTTATATTGCAAAAGAGAGAGGATATGTGCATGTGGATTAATTAATTGATGAACCATGTACCTGAAAAGAACACCTAGGTAACTGGAGGTTACAGTGGTTGGTGACCCATGTAATCTGGTAGATGGGTTTTTTTTATATGGAAATTGATGTCATATGTACAAAGACATCAACAAGGTAAAACAAAATATTATGGAGTCACTTTTTGTTACATGTAAATGGGCATATTGCTGTAAGCCTTGGTATGGCATGCGTACCCCCCAATAATCACTGGTAAATTCAGTTAGACCTAGGTGATAAGGGGGATGCAAATTTAACTGGTATGGTATGCATACCCCTCAGTAGTCACTAGTAAATTCAGTTATACCTAGTTTATAGGGGGGATGCCAGGTAACTGATACCTTAGGTATTAAACTTTGAGGGGGTAAGGGCTAGAGTGAGCAGGGTTATCTCACTTAGCAGGTTTGTCTAGAGTTAGTCAAGGAATCCCAAGTCAAGTTTAAGGGGGCAATTGTTAGGTAAACGTGACTTGGGATGGAGTCAAAGTTGACCAAGTTAAAGAGTGATGGTTTTGGGGCATCTTTCTCCGGTAAATTCCTAACAATGATGCATATAAGGAAAACCTTCCCATTACTAAAAACCACTTTATAGCCACGATTTTCCAATATTGTAACTGAAACAAGATTCTTCTTTAGTCATGGAACATATATCACATCTATGATCCTTATAGGGGATGCAAACTCCCTCTGAAAGGTAACCGTACCGATCCTGGTAGCTCTATACCTCTCGTCATTTCCAAACTCTATGCTCTGCTTGAGATTTTTCTCCTCAAAATCACTAAAGAGATCTCTATTCCCCATCATATGGAATGATGCACCGTTGTCAAGATACCACATGCCTCCCATGGCAGTGTCGGCCATGCATGAAATGAGAGTAAAATCAAGTTCGAATTGTGAAGCTAGAACTTCACCTGTTGTTGCTACTGTCAGCTCCTTCTTGCTTTCTTTCTTCTGTGGGTAGTTCTTAGCATAGTTCCTGTGTTCGTGACAGTGAAAACACTTGACTTTCGTTAAGTCCATCTTCTTTCCGCCCTCCTCACCTTGGGACATCTTTCCCTTGGCATTCTTTGCCTTACTCGCTAAGGAAAAATCCTCTACCACTTCCATGGAAGAGGTCCCATCTCTGGTGTTCCTCCTGATCTCCTCCTACATCAAATATGACCACAGTCGTTCCCAATATGATAGCTTCTCCTGACCATTAACAAAGTCCTAATAACTATGCCAACTCTTTGGGAGTCCAAGAAGAGAAAGACTCACCATATCATCTTCGAAAACAGTGATTCCAACACTTCCAATTTCTTCATGACATTGAGTGAACTTGGTCAAGTAATTTGGAATTGAGTCGCCTGCCTCCATCTTGATTTTTTGAAGTTTATCTTTCAGTGCCAACTTCTTTTGGTCACTGTTGTTCTAGAAAATGTCCTTCAATGCTTTCCACATATCATGCGGATTTTCCTTCCCATGGAGACTCGAGACAATGTGGTCTCGAAATCCGTCAAGGATTATGCACCTCATGCTTGCCACACACTACTTCCATTCGGCCAGATTATGAGCATTTGATGTTGGTGGCTTAGGAATGTCCTGATCAATGAATTCCTTCAAGCCATTGTCTTCCAACATGACCTCAAGCCTATCCTTCCAGGCTATATAATTCGATTTTCCATCCAAGGCATACTCGAGCCGCAAACCATAGAACACCATCTTTCGATCCTGAAGTATATATTGAAAATTTAAACTTCACATGTAACCTAAAACTCAAAACTTCGAAATCTCCTTTAGTATATTGTTCTCAGCTTTGATACCATGTAGATTTTTCTATAGATTCACAAGCTCGTGTAATTTACTAAAACAAGTGACTTAATTTAGAATATTATATTGTTGTGCTAAGATCCTCCTCAGACTAGAAACAAAATGCTTTCATTTTTCTTAAGGATTCATGAATTTTTGCAAGTGAAATGATGAGTTTCTATGTTGATTTTATGAGAAATTTAACATAATTAAGAGACTGGACAACAACATAAACATGTATAGAACATCATAAAAAGAACATTACAACAGGAGCATGATAAAGGAGTTCATCCCTCCTGGGCTACGTCTCCTTGGTCCAGCTTACAATGGCTTGGGCCTCTCTGTTATGCTCAGAAGTGTAAAAAGATGTATTTAGAATGCTCAAATGCCTCTGAAACCTCCTCCACTGAGCCACATTCAAGAGCTCAGGCCAATTCTTCTGATCAGCTGTCACATAATGTCTCAAGTAATCCTCCAGCAATGCGTTGATCCTCTTGGTCTATCCATCTGTTTGCAGATGGTAAATCGAACTCATCAACAACTCTATGCCGACTAACTTGAACAATGTGGTCCAAAATCTGCCTGTAAATCGCGGATCTCGATCCAACACGATGCTTAATGGCATCCCCTAATACTTCACTATGTTCTTGAAGAACAACTCCACAGTCTGCTTGGCTCCACACGACATCTTTGTTGGAACAAAGACAACATACGTGGAAAAACGATCAACCACGACCATTCTCCCATTATACCCCTGTACCTATAGCAACTGAGTAATGAAGTCCATCAAGACACTCATCCATAGTCTCTCAGGAATTGGTAAAGGCTGCAACAAACCTCCTTGCCTCTGAGTATCTAATTTGTCCTACTGACAAATGATGCACGTATGTACATACTCCTCTACATCGTCCCGCATCTTCTCCCAAAAGGATCCTCTTTCCAACAATTCCAAAGAATGATGCTGCCTTAGGTGGCTAGCCCACGGTGAGTCGTGGCACTCCTTCAAAAGGTGCCTCCTGAGCCCAGCTGACTTTGGAACATAGAGTTGGTTTCCAAAGAACAAGAATCCATCTCGGAGAAAGAACTTTCGTGTCTTCCCCTCCTTTATCTGCTTCACTATATTCTGTGCGTGAGTATTGGTCTCAACACTTTCCTTGAGCTTATTCTGCATATCATCTGCTTGTTCAGTGCATGGTAATCACAGCACATCCGTAGCTCATTCGAATCCTTCTTCCGCTGGAACAATACTGTAGCTCCATAAGGGGACCTTGCAGGTTTGATGAAACTTGCATCAGTTAACTCCTTTAACTATTGTTTCAGCTCCTCCAACTCAGGTCCTGACAACTGATAAGGTGCTTTAGCTGGAGGTTGCTACTTTGGCTCAAGATATGCGCATATATATCTTCCGTATATGCACAATTTCCGTATATGCACGTATCTTCCATATATGCACAATTTCCGTATATGCACAATTTATGTATATGGAATTTGCGCATATACGATGTAGATACATAAACGACGTGCATATACGAAAGATATGCACATATAGGAAAGTTAGGGATATACAGAAGATATGCACATATCTTCCGTATATGCGCAATTTCCGTATATGCACAATTTCTGTATATGCGCAATTTTTGTATATGGAGTTTGTGCATATATGATGTACATACATGAACGAAGATATGCGCAAAGACCACATACAGAAATTGCGCATATACGGAAATTGTGCATATATGGAAGATATACGCATATACGGAAAGTGCGCATATACGGGAGATATGCGCATATCTTCCGTATATCCCTAACTTTCCTATATGTGAATATCTTCCGTATATGCACGTCGTTTATGTATCTGCATCGTATATGCACAAATTCCATATACAGAAATTGCGCATATACGGAAATTGTGCATATACGGAAGATGTGCGCATATACAAGTTTCGTGTGCATATATCTTCCGTATATGCGCAATTTCTGTATATGCACAATTTCTGTATATGGAATTTGCGCATATACGATGCAGATACATAACTGACATGCATATACGCAAGATATGCACATAGAGGAAAGTTAGGGATATACGGAAGATATGCGCATATCTTCCGTATATGCGCAATTTCCGTATATGTGCATATATTTCGTATATGCACAATTTTTGTATATGGAATTTGCGCATATACGATGCAGAGCGCATATCTTCTGTATATGCGCAATTTCCATATATCCGCATATCTTCCGTATATGCACAATTTCCGTATATGCGAAATTTCTGTTATGGACTTTGTGCATATCTTCGTTCATGTATCTATATTGTATATGCGCAAATTCCATATACAGAAATTTCGCATATACGGAAGATATGCGCATATCTTCCGTATATCCCTAACTTCCATGTATGCGCATATCTTCCGTATATGCACGTCGTTCATGTATCTGCATCGTAGATGCGCAAATTCCATATACAGAAATTGCTCATATACGGAAGATATGCGCATATCTTCCGTATATGCACAATTTCCGTATACGCGCAATTTCTATATATGGAATTTGCGTATATACGATGCAGATACATAAACGGCGTGCATATATGGAAGATATGCACATATAGGAAAGTTACGGATATACAGAAGATATGCGCATATCTTCCGTATATGCGTAATTTCCGTATATGCGCATATCTTCTATATATGCACAATTTCCGTATATTCGAAATTTCTGTATATGAAATTTGCGCATATACGATGTAGATACGTGAACGAGGATATGTACAAATTCCTTATACAGAAATTGCGCATATACGGAAATTGCGCATATATGGAAAATATGCGCATATTTTTCGTATATCCTTAACTTTCCTATATGTGCATATCTTCCGTATATGCATGCCGTTTATGTATCTGCATCATATATGCGCAAATTCCATATACAGAAATTTCGCATATACGAAAATTGTGCATATATGGAAGATATGCGCCCATCTTCCGTATATGCACAGTTTCTGTATATGCGCAATTTCTGTATATGGAATTTGTGCATCTACAATGCAAATACATGAACGACGTGCATATACGGAAGATATGCACATACAGGAAAGTTAGGGATATACGGAAGACATGCGCATATTTTCCGTATATGCCTAGTTTCCGTATATGCGCACATCTTCCGTATCTGCACAGTTTCCGTATATGCGCAATTTCTGTATATGGAATTTGCGCATATACGATGTAGATACATGAACGAAGATATGTACAAATTCGATATATGGAAATTGCGCATATACGAAAATTGTGCATATAAGGAAGATATGCGCATATACGGAAGATATGCGCATATCTTCCCTATATCCCTAACTTTTCTATATGTGCATATCTTCCATATATGTACGTCGCTTATGTATCTCATCGTATATGCGCAAATTACATTACGCATATACGGAAAATATGCGCATCTACGGAAATCGCACATATACGAAATATATGCGCATGTCTTCCGCATATCCCTAACTTTCCTTTATGTGCATATCTTCTGTATATGCATGTCGTTTATGTATCTGCATCGTATATGCGCAAATTCAATATACATAAATTTCGCATACACGGAAATTGTGCATATACGGAAAATAGACGCATATCTTCCGTATATGCACAATTTATGTATATGGAATTTGCGCATATATGATGCAGATACATAAATAACGTGCATATACAGAAGATATGCACATATAGGAAAGTTAGAGATATACGGAAGATATGCGCAATTTCTTCTGTATATGCGCAATTTCCATATATGCGCAATTTTTATATATGGAATTTGCGTATATACGATGCAGATACATAAACAACGTGAATATGTACACATACGAAAATTAGGGATATATGGAAGATATGCGCATATACTCCGTATATGCGCATATCTTCCGTATATGCATAATTTTTGTATATGGAATTTGCGCATATACGATGCAGATACATAAACGACGTGCATATATGGAAGATATGCATATATAGGAAATTTAGGAATATATGGAAGATATACGCATATCTTCCGTATATACGCAATTTTCGTATATGCGCATATCTTCCGTATATGCACAATTTCTGTATATGGAATTTGCGCATATCTTCGTTCATGTATCTACATCGTATATGCGCAAATTTCATATACAAAAATTTCGTATATACGAAAATTGTGCATATACAGAAGATATGCGCATATACAGAAATTGCGCATATACGGAAGATATGCATATATCTTCCCTATATCCCTAACATTCTTATATGTGCATATATGACGTATATGCATATCGTTTATGTATTTGAACCGTATATGCGCAAATTCCATATACAAAAATTGCGCACATACGGAAATTGTGCATATACAGAAGATATGGGCATATCTTTCGTATATGCAATTTCTGTATATAGAATTTGCGCATATACGATGCAGATACATAAACGACGTGCATATACGTAATATATGCACATATAGGAAAATTAGGGATATACGAAAGATAAGCGTATATCTTCATCTTCCATATATGGGCATATCTTCTGTATATGCGCAATTTCCGTATATACGCATATCTTCCGTAGATGCACAATTTCTGTATATGAAATTTGCGCATATCTTCGTTCATGTATCTACATCGTATATGCACAAATTCCATATACAAAAATTTCGCATATACGGAAATTGTGCATATAAGGAAATTGCACATATACGGAAGATATACGCATATCTTTCGTATATCCCTAACTTTACTATATATGCATATCCTTCGTATATGCACGTCGTTTATGTATCTGCATCGTATATGCACAAATTCCATATACAGAAATTTCGCATATACGGAAATTGCGCATATCTTCTGTATATCCATAACTTTCTTATATGTGCATATCTTCCGTATATGAATGTCGCTTATGTATCTGCATCGTATATGCGCAAATTCCATATACAAAAATTGCGCAAATACGGAAATTGTGCATATACGGAAGATATTAATTGT
>APFE031095684.1:0-18255 GCA_000404065.3 Pinus taeda | reverse complement strand
GAAACAAACAAGTAAAGGCTACCTTTCATTTTCCTTTATGAAAATAGATAAGATTCGAACAAAGGACACCAACCTTAGCCTTGCGCTTGGTTCCCAACTTGATTCCTCCCCTTCTTGATAGATCTTTGTCGCTTCTTCTTCGTCTGCCCAGCTTCTAACCTCTGGATCTTTGGGATGAGGGATCCATATATAGTTATTTGCAGAGGTGTGAGTCAGCTCTGGGTTTTTGATTAGTGTCATTCCACTGATAGTTCTTGGCTCCACTTGGAGATTTCATTGATCTCTTACTCTTCCTTGGGCGAATTCTGAGGGGCAAGTGTCATATGAGAAGTTTCTAGAATATTCCTTGATCATCCAGTTAGAAAACTGTCTCCACCACTTGTCTATTCTCGTCCATCGTACCCTATAGAAGGAATTTTTAGCATGCATCACACCTCTCGTGTGTACAAGGTGAGATGCATCACACCCTCTACACTGGGCATTTAGTATGGTCCAGTTTTGACTAGTTCTGAGCAGTTTTCTGTGGAGAACTTTTGGGAGATGATGTAATCATCTGACCTTGTTCCTTTAGGTATTGAAGAAACACTCTTAGGGACTTAGGATCCCTTAGTTTATGGACATTTATGATTAGGGTTGCAGTGCCCAAAAATTTCTATAACACCTGGGACAGGTGCCAAGCTTAAAATTCAAAGATTGGGACCTCGCTAACCATGAGAAGTTCCCTCACCTTGCGACCTCAAACCTCATGAAGCCTAAGCAGAACACCACAGCGGGGGTTACAAAATTAGAGCTGTGGAAGTGGTTGTGTAGAGTGGAAAAGGCTGGGCTACTTAATCTACTCTGGGTGCCGCATTTCCACTGCACCCCAATAACCATTTTCGTCATCAAGTAGCTTCTCTGCTTGGTGTATGATGGGTGTTTGTCACAGTAGACTTGATTCACCATATCTCCCATCTTCCATGCAAAGGAGAGGACCCCACAGAGATCTTGGAGGGGAAAAGAAGTGACTTGGCCATTGTGGAGGCCATGAAGAAAAAGTACAAACTAGAAAAGAAGAAGAGGGGCTACGCCATATCTAACATCAAGGACAAAGTAGTACGTGTGGTGACCCAAATCTTGGCAGGAAAGGTTATGCGCAAGTTTCACATGGACAAAGTACTCGTGCTAATGGTTTCACTGGTTGAGCATTGCGCGGAGGGGGTCCAATTTAACTGGTCTGAGTTCCTCTGTAATGAATTTTTAGAAATTTTGCATGAAGCTCAGGAATAGGGAAAAATGTTCCACTAAGAATGGATTTTGCTATCCATAGTGCTTGTGGCAATGGAATTAATAGAGGATAGTCAATTCCCTATAATTGACATGGACCTACCAGAGGCTGCGAAGTACACTTCACTCTAGGCCACAAAGGATGCCAAGAGGATCCGTGACAGTAAACTATTCTAGGTGTTCATGGAGATGAACCTCAGAGTGGGGATCAACCATAAGCCATGGTTGTCACTCACTATCTACAACAGCCTACAAAGTTTTACATAATTGAATGCGGACATGCAAAACATTTATATCAGAGCATTCAATGACTCGACCAAAGAGCGGATAAAGCTACCCCTCGTAGCCACACACAGTGCCATTTTTAATGTATTGGAGGCATGGGCGCCAGAATGGTGCACCCCATACATCATAGAGATCGAGAAGTCAGCAGTGCAAAGGAAAAAGGATGAGGCCAAGCTACACATTGCACAGTTGGTAGAAAACAGAAGTAAGGAAGTAGCAATAGTAGAAGTGCGGTCAGCTTGGGACACTGCACAGAAAGAAACTAAGCAGGAAAAGGCTACAACAACAGCAACAACATAGGAGGAAGCCATGAAGGCGGGAAAGGGAAAAACAACACCTTCATAGGGACAAGAAGCAGAGGAAGCAGAAACAACAGAGGGAGGCACAGACCCACAAACCACATCAACACAGTTAAAGAAGCAACACCCAACAGAGTGGGCAGGGTCATGTAAGAAGGTCAAGGCATCAAAGTTGTCTATTGACTCGATCACCCTAACCAAGGGTGATCTATATGACATCGATGAGACAGTGCGCGATGTCACCTCTGAGGCTCTCTAAGATTTCATGCAAGAGAACCAAATTGTCTTGGGGGCCCTCAAAGTGCAGTTGCAAAAATTACAGGCGTGCCCTCCTTAGGTTGGTACCCTTTCGACCAGCCTCGCAGTCGTCTCAACAACAACAGAGCAAATGTTGCATGCACAGATGATGAATACCATAGTGTTGCCGGAAGGGGCACTAGTGACATCAAATGAGGCTGACAAGCCTACGGTTAGTGCATTGAAAGGTCTCGGTCTCAATATGGCTACAGTATCACAAGAGACTTTATATGTTTTGTAGGATAGGATAACAACAAAGTTGTGTGCTAGGGAGAGCCATGCACTGCAAGTCATCAGTGAGTAGAAAATCAATATAAAATAACCGAGCTTGCAGCACGATGAAGTGGTGTTGTAGAACCAACAGTTGGTACAGGTAATAGATGATGCTTGCCAAAGCGTCTTAGAGTTAGCCATCCCAGCAGACATGACAGTAGAGGCGCTGATCCACAGGTTAGTAGTAGGGGTCTGCGAGGCAAGGGAAGAAATGACAAAGGTCCAGCTAGAGTTGAACCTTCAGATCATTGAGCTGCAGTTGAAGGCACAACTATACACCCACCCAAAAGTTAGAGAACAGTACACTAGCGCTATCACAGTGGGACTAAAGGAGATTGGTAGTGCAGTGTCAGACTACACCAGTATGTTGGAAGAATCACTTAAGGTCCTCACAAATCTACATGAAGACCCTGACATCCATCACTTGGAGACAGAGGCACGAGAACTCCAACAGTAGTATGACAGCGTCTGAGGGACTGGGCAGATGGTGGTCCTCACTCAAAGGCTCGCACAGTTGTAGTAGGCTAAAGCGCTAAAAGAGCAAGTGGACATGACATGACACAAGGAAGTAGTCCTGAAGGCATGTGTTCAATGTTGGATCGACGAGGCCTTCACCATCACAGCAGAAATTGAAAGCAAGCATGCACAAATGCAGGGGATTCATGCACTGATGCAGAGAAGCACTTCCGACACAGAGATCTTAGAAAAACGTATGCAACAAAACTAGTAAGCAAAAACTTAGTGTGATGCTGACCTTGCCGCAGTTCAAGAGCCGTTGGAGGGACTCTGCGCAAAGATCTTCATGCCGACAAAGTGACTCGAGGGTGAGTCATGATGTTTGTGTTGGGGGCCCGTTGGCCATGGAATCCCCCCAAGGCATGTTTTGGGGCTTAAAGCCCATGTTTTGACCAAATCTTGTTGTAAAATATCTGCGAATTGTGGTGTGGGTTGCGAAAGTATGATAGAGTCAAAGGGTTGTTTCAACACAGAGGTCTTGGAACAACATATGTAGCAGATCCAACAAGTAGCAGCTCAATGTGCTACTGACCTTGTCGCAGTTTAAGAACCATTGGAGGGACTCCACGCAAAGATTTCTGTGTCGATAGAGTGACTCGAGGTCGATTCACGATGTTTGTGTTGGGGGCATGTTGGGCATGGAATCCCCAAGGCATGTTTTGGGGCTTAATGCCCAAGTTCTAACCAAATCTTGTTGTAAAATCTCCACGAATTGCGGGCGCAGGGCATGAAAGTATGATAGAGTCACAGGGTTGTTCCGACATAGAGGTATTGAAACAACGTATGCAGCAGATCCAGCAAGCATCAGCTCAGTGTGCTGCTAACCTTGCCACCATTTGAGAACCGCTGGAGGGACTCTGCACAAAGATCTCCGCACCGATAGAGTGACTCAAGGGCGAGTCACGATGTTTGTGTTGGGGGCCTGTTGGGCATGGAATCCCCCCAAGGCATATTTTGGAGCTTAAAGCCCAAGTTTTGACCAAATATTGTTGTAAAATCTTTGCGAATTACGGGCGCAGGGCATGAAAATATGATAGAGTCACAGGGTTGTCCACCCTAGTTTTGTAAGGTAATGTTGGTGGGATAGACCTACCCATGGTCTGTGAACGATGGGATTGTATAAATAGAGCGAGTCTCTAAGTGTGAAAGATAATGAATAACTACTAAGAATGAGAAGTCTAAGTGATTGAGTCGAAGTGTAAAGTGTGTTTGTGGGTCGTGGAGTAGGAGAAGGCTCTACAATTGTGTGCACAGAGGCCTAGTAGTCTGCAAATAAGTGCACGGACCCCTGCAGCTAAGTGCGTAGGGTAGGGCAAGTCTATAATCATTGGACGAATTAATAAAGAGAAGTTTTTCTATAATTCTATGTATCTTTTCCTAGTTTAATACATGATTGGATATAATTTGAAAATATACTATTTATTTACTACGCGAACCTATATGAATGTTTTGTATTGTTAAGTATAACTTAAGACATTTAAGTAGGTGAAGGTGCTAAAACAATACTGGAAGATAAATAAGATCTTGAATAATAACATAGAGTGTGGCACAACCCCTAGTTAGGGCCGTGTGAAGGCTGGGTATCAGGCTGTGAGGTACGAAGGTGCGCGAAGCCACCTTGCTATAGGATAAAATACATGGCGTGTGGAGAATGGAAATACCCTCAAGGGTCTTCCTGGGACCCTTGGAAAACTGTAAGATTATCTGTAGCTGTCACAAATTTACATGCATGTCCATAAACATTAACTAACTATCAAAGAAAAATAGATGGATTACCTCAAGCCTCCGTGTAGATTTGTTGTAGACCATAATGCAGCTAGGTGGAAGTCCCCTAAGCCATCTCCAAATCAAGCCCTGCACATAGAAGAGACAAGTATAATCACAGCATACAAACTTGATAACTAATACATGAATACATAAAAGACATCTAGTTACACATAGCTAAGCTACTCATGCTAAAAGGTATTGGAAAAACAAATAAATGAATGATAGTACCAACAACACAGAGTAGACAGTACAACTGTAGTTCCATATTAATGTTGGAAGAGTGATTACAACCATCTATTACATCAACCTTCCCTTACCCCTCCAGCTTCCCCCTCTCTCTCTCCCTTCTTACCGACTTCTTATGCTTAGATTTGAGACTATGCTCAACAATCAAGTAAGTTATCCTTTCAAATGATCTAACCCCTATCACCATAGCCCTAGCTTTGCTTATGTAGCAATTGAGTTAGGGTTGCCAAGTTCCTCCATGAGTCTCTTAAGATAAAAGCAATGATGTTGCCATGCTTTTCATCTCTTTCCCATTTGCCTCCTTCATTAGGATTTATAAATCCCACAAATAGGTTGAACTTGAGATGTTTCCTTGCTTTTCTAAGTAGATTTAGGAGGGAATATAGAGATATTTATGAGTCAATTCGCTCCTTTGACCTCTAGATGCTCATTAGGATCCAATAACGTTGTTCTTAAACTAACAACTAAAGTTAGTAGGGTCACTAATGCTCCGTTAAGGCTTACAGAGAAGCTTTTATAAAGTAGTTTATTCAGTGTTATAGCCAGTGTTAGTGTGGAAACAAGGCATGTGGTCTTGGTCTTTGCTTCAGCTATTCATGTCATTCCCCCTCTGAGTGATGAGGGGGTCATTTTGTTGTATAACAGTGCCTTAAATTAGAGATCAAAGGCTGTGACAATGCCAAAATAATTTACTTAACTGTAATTTTCCTTCTTCGACAAATAAGAGAGAGGGTTATGACAGTGCAGCTAGAAGGTACAGAGCATAGTATAAGGAGATTACACGTATAAAATTATTTACATACAATTTGGCATTGACATACCTATGATCACTTTATAAACTCACTTAAAATTCATTGTCTCAGAGGTCGGGGGCATCCCAATGCTCAATAGCTATGTCAAAAGTGATATTCCTTAATAAAAGAGATATGACGTATGTTGGCTGCGATAGCACAATGTGGATCTTTGTGTCATAATAGGATCTTCTTGATGAACTGTCTCCAAAAAAACAATATATGCAACTTTGGGAGAGGAAGCAAGTTTGAGTGATGCACAAGCCTCTACCTAGTTCTTTGATTCCACTTCAACTGAAAACATAGGATTTCGATTACATGTTGATATATATGTGTTGATGGATCGAACAGCGCATCATCTTGAATTACCAGTCAATAATGGAGACCGTTAATAGACACAAGGAAGGCCACCAAATAATGGTGATGGTCTCTAAGATGCATAGTACAATCTAACAATTGTGAAAGATGTTTTTGTCATCTAACACCCATAGAATCGCTTAACCCGGAGCCAATAATGAAAACCCCTGATTAAACGCAAAGTGACCTGCCACTAATGTCTGCAAGTACCAAGGCACTGAATGTGTTTCTAGGCTGTCTTCCTAGGTAGAGTGTTGAAGTCGATAGGAAGATACCTATCAAAAGGTAGGCAATAATGTGTCCTACAACAATAGACACAAGACAGGACAAGAATGATTTGTTTTTTGAGGAATCTTTGAGCATTGGTTCTAAACAACAGAGGGCATGATGAAAGGATATGCTTGATGGGTTGATGGAGGAAACAAAAGGTTAACCCTTGAACAATAGAAGGCAAGACAATGGTTTTAACCATGCAACACTAGACTCATGAACACCAAAGAGTGTTAAGATACGGATATGCAAGAACATTGGGGTATTTAGGCTAAAACTCATAGGATGGTAGGATTCATATTGAGAGGCCATCACAAGGAAGGTTTATCTGAGGGAATGCCATGTTCAAGGGAACGACTACTGCCAAATCCCACTTTCTAATACTGAATACAGTTGTAGTGTCTATGTTCCCTGTCTGATTAGTTTACTGAGTCCGGACGGGTAAAATCGTTGATATTTTCATATTTTATGAAATAACACCCATACTAGTTGAATCGTAAGTACAAGGAAAAAGTGCGTGAAGAATTAGATAAGATTCTCACAATTGGAATTATTGAGCCTATAGAAGAATTACACTGGGTTAGTCCTATGGTCGCTAAGGAAAAGAAGATGAAGGGTGAAATTCTAATATATGTAGATTTGAGGAAGTTGAATGATGCTTGTGTCCATGATCGATTCCCTACGCCATTCACAGATGAAGTATTGGAGAAAGTTAGAGGTTAGGAAGCCTATTCATTTACCGATGGGTTGTCAGGGTATCATCAGATCAAAATTGTTCCAGAGGATTAGAGTAAGACTACCTTTGCTACAAAATAGGGTTTTTTTCAGTATACATTCATGCCCTTTGGACTTAAGAATGCCCCTAATATCATTTCTAGGGTGGTAGTTGCAGCTTTCAAAGAGTTTATTCATAAGTTTTTGGAGGTTTACTTTGACGATTGGACAATGTTTAGGTTAGTGAAAAATAAAGTTGCAAGTATTTTCCTAATGTTGGGTACTTGTCAGAAGTATTAGATATCCCTCAATCTGAAGAAGTGCTTATTCTACATATCATATGGGATACCCTTGGGCCATGCTGTCTATAAGAAGGGGTTGATGGTGGACCCTACCAAAATTTTAGTGTTTATCAATTTGGAGCCTCCAAGGAATGTTAAATAGTTACACATGACATCGGGCCATACAGGATATTATAGGAAGTTCATCAAAGCATATGTGCAAATAACTGCGTCCACCGAGAGACTACTAAAGAAGGATGACCATTTCCAGTAGAGTTTGGATGTATTAAAGGAAAAAATGGTCGCAATGCCTATTCTAGTGTTCATTGGCTTCCATGTAAATGCATCCTACATCACATTAGGAATTGTGCTAACCCAACTAGGCGCAGGTGATATTGACCATCCGATAGCATTTGCAAGCAGGAAGTTATCTAAGGCAAAAAGGAAATACTCTACCATGGAGCACGAATGATTGGTAATGGTGTACATGCTCCAAAAGTTCAGGCACTATTTGTTGGGTGCACACTTCAAAATGGACATAGACCATTTTGCTTTGAAATACATGGTCAACAAGCCTTTTTTTTTCGGGGGGGGGGGGGGGGATTTGTAGATGGTTGCTACTCTTTCAAGAATATGAATTGGAAGTAGTTGTGAAGCCAAGGGGATTAAATGCTGGACGAGATCACCTCTCGTGGATTGAGAATGGTGATGAGCCTACAAATATGGAGGAAGGATTTCCTAATGCGCAACTCTTTCTTGTACACGTCACTGATGAACACTTTGTAGAAATAATCCAGTTCTTGTCTACATGTATAGCTCTTGAAGGGTATACAATGCAGCAAAAGAAATAATTGGTGGTCAAGGTAGCTGATTTTTTTTAATTGCAGGGAACTTATATAAAATGGTATCAGATGAAGTACTGCATAGGTATGTCCCAAATTATGAATGGAAAAGTATCCTCACTGAAGCACATGGAGAAATTGAGGGAGCAGATTATGCAGGAAGAGAAATTGCACAAAAGATAGATGGGCTATGGCGGCCAACTGTGCATAAGGATTCCACTGATTATTGCAGATTGTGTGATGTATGTCATAGAATGGGGAGGCCATCACAAGGGGATGAATCACCTCTGAACCCACAAGTGCCATTACAGGGATTTGATAAGTGGGAAATAGACTTCATGGGACCAATTACGCCACTAGGAAAGAAGACAGGAGAAAGATACATCATCACAATGTTTGACTACCTAAATAGGTGAGTTGAGGCATAGCATGTTAAGTCAATTTAATCACCGTTAATATGACTCAATCACAACCATTAATTGTCAACCTAGGGTAGGTCTATTTATTTCAAAGGAGTATGCAGTGTTTGTGCCAATACACTTCAACCAAGAGTAAAAATAAAATACAAAAACAAATGTCGTTGAATTTAATTGCAGAAAGTAACACTCATGCATAAATCAAAACCATTCTACATAAATGAAACCACACTTAATATTACTAATGAAAAAGCGCGCCACACAAAACACCACTAAATAAGCCGACTGGTCGAATATTATGTTCAAATCAATCCTGTGTGACAACATATCAGAAATCTAGAAACAGAAATAAACCCATTCTGAAAATTACACGACAACAGAAATAACTTCACACTTATTGAAAGGAACAATAATTAATCTACCACTGTGCTACTTCTACTGCTGCAATCTGTGCTAAAGAGGAGGGACCTTCCTCCCTAGTAGGGCACATGGATGAAATGTGAATTAGTAAAGTCTCAACACCACATCTATAAAAACATCAACAATGTTATTATTTGTATTAAAAGGGTTATGAATTACATAAGAAAAATGACGATACTGTCCGTTTGTGTTTATATCAAATCGAGTCCCCTTTATAAGATACACATACCTAAAATAAGAAATAGATTAGTCATGAGAATCTCACAATTCTCATGCTGATCAATATCGAGAGTGAATATAAGTCGTTACAACAGGTTCTAAATACAAGGCCTATTGTTGTTACTATTATCACGAAAAAATTGATCATCTTGCCTAATTTACTAGACGGATCGAAGTACATCATGTAAAGCCAATTTTACCATACTAAAATTTCTTTCACTGTGAGAAATTATTTAATAAACCACCTTTGTTAAGTAATTTATAGTTAAACCCAAGAAGAATAATTAAATAAATCACTATTTATTTGATTTTCTTCTATGAATAATTAATTAAACCATTCTCCAATTATTATTCGTTGTCATATTTGACCCAATTATGAAAAATAAATAGATAAATTATTATTTATCTTATTTTTCTCTAAGAATAATTAATTAATCACTAATTAATTATTATTCTTTGTCAAATTTGACTAAATACCTTAGGAATAATTAAATAAATCCTTATTTATTATTCCTTAAACTAATTCCCTGAGATGATAAATAAATCATTTATTTATTTATTATTTCTAAATAAAAGTTTAAATACTTTTTCCCTCCTAAATAAATATAATAAAATATTCCAAGAATGGGATCAATTATATTTTATTATTGCTCATTATTTGAGGATAACTCAATATTTTGTTATAAATAGAAGGGTTTTCCATTCATTATTCACTTTTGATTATTTTCATTGTTGCACTCACTGTTGTAACTCTAATTATTTTCATTGTTGCACACCATATTTTTGTTGGGTTTACACACTGTAGAGGAGAGAGAATCTACATAAGTTGATGACATTTGAGGATAGCCAAGAACCCATCCCATAGAGGGGGACTGGTAACATTTATTTGTTCCCTTCATTGGTGTTATAATAAAACTATTCTTTGTATATCTGGTTTCCATTGGATGATTGGAGTTACTAGTCTTTCTTTTTGTTGTTTAGCTATAACTGTAGCATAGATCCAGACTTTGGTAGTTTTTGTTTCTATCAGTTGTTGTAGATATATAATGTTTAGTAGCCATTTATATTGTTGAGATTGTTTGTCATCCATAATCTTAAGTGGGTTCTTTTTGTACATCTTTGAGAAGAAAACACTACAAAAAAATTGGCAACTCCACTGGGTTTTATACCTCGGATCCAAAAACCTGGGTGACCTTTGGTTTTCAGCTTAGGGTTTCTACTTTTTCCAATTATATTAATGTTTCCTAGTTTTTTAACCCTAGATCTGATAAATTTCTGACTTCCACAAGATTTCTGGTCATTTCTATAGGTCACAGGAACCAGCTGCAACAAAGGCGACACTTTTTTCCGAGATTTTCCAACCAGGATCCACAGAACAAAAGTCGTAGTTTTAGCCCAAGAAGTATGATCTAGGCTTCAGAACACACCTTTTAGCCTAAATTACGATCCTTGCAGAGAAACGATTCAGTAACTGCAATTTCTGGGTTTTACGGTTTTTCAGATCTGTTTCTGGGTTTTGTAGATAGCTATCTATTGGGTGTTTGACCTTTTTCTTATCCTTCTTAGGCCTTGATCCACTCTATTTTACTCGTCAAATTCAAATTTCACCTCCCTTAGGGCTTCTAGTACGCTTCCACCTTTCTAGGAGGAGTTTAGTTGAGTGAGTAGTCTAAGTTTTTGCAGCACTTTCAACAATATTTTCGAGATCTATAATCTGTTGTTTCATATCTATTAAGATAGGTTGCTACCATCCATCGTTTCAAATTTAAATATGTTTGGTCATTTCCCATAGGGTCCCATTAGTTTCCCTAGCTATTTTAGCCATCTCCCTATCCTTTTGTAGTGATATTACTCTCTGGTTTTTTGTTGTTGTTGCATCACTTTCCAGTAGCTTAGTGTCACTTGATCCCATCACATTGACATTTAGATCTCTTGACCATTTTAGTGTATTTTCCATCGATTTGGCCACCAAGCAGTACATTGTTTGCAAACGCAATTTTGGTGGGGTTTAGTTAATTGTTTTCCTATTCATTTCCTATTATTAGTTTCAATTTATTTTCAGCAAGCTTTTTTCTTTTTTACAAACACGATCTGGGATTAATCAATTAATACACTCATACACACAAGCACACCTCAAGTGAAGGGCACATGGTTTGCACCACTAGGCCAAGACTTAACAAAATAAATGTATCTCACTGCATCAAGATAAAGATATATCGCCGAATCCCCCTTCACCATTTCCATGTTTTGTGTGTCCTACCATCATTGCACCACCAAGGTGTGTGTCATGGAAACTATTAGGCCTTCACCCCTAGTTTTTGCTTAGGAGTATTACTCCTCTCCATCGGGTTCGAGTTCATATCCCTCCAAGTCCCCATACCAACTATTCTACTGGTTCATCTCATTCCTCATCTAATTCTAACCCTCCTTCACCATGTATCATCACCATGTCTAGACCCATAGCTAGTGCAAGAAACCAACCTAGTGTCGGCTCTAGTTCTATACCAGTGGTCACATCAAGCATAATAGTCTTAGGAACAGTTCTGGCAGCCCCCATGCTCCCCTTTATGGCTGGGTTAAGTCTACAAGATCTCAACTAGTTAATAAATGACCCCATAGACCATGATGTTGGTTAGCCCTCTATGCTGACTAAGCTTCCCTCAGACATCCTAAAGTTTGAGGGTATTGTTGGAGAGGATCCTACCAACCATGTTTGATCCTTCCACATGTGGTGTTCGTCCATCTCCATAACCAATGCCTCCATTATGCTTTGGCTATTCCATCCCATCAAGCATTAGCGCCGCAGCCTCCCATGCATCTTCAACCCCAGAAGCAACCACCCCCTATTAAGTTTAGGTATGTTCTATGCTAGAGCAATTTATTTAAATTTTCACAGTTAGCAATCACATTAGCATTAAGATAAACTACAGATAGAACATAAATATAAAACGCAGAAGACAAGACAAGACAAGAGGACACAAGATATGGCACGAGTCAGGGACAAACCCCACAATGTGTGGGGAAACCCTTTGATCAAATCTTCTTTTATCTTCAAAGTTCAGTAGAGAAGGAGAGAGAGAGAGAGAGATAATACATTTACAACAAAAGTCAACACTTTGACTTATCTGGATCTGAGCATAGATCATTTCTTATAATTATGAGATCAGTTGAAGACATTATGCTTCAACTAAATCTTCAAGGTGACAACTTCACCTATCCATTTCGTTCATCTGCTGCACCTTACTGTGTAACACCATCATGCTGCATCATGCATTTTCATGTTGCCCTTCACTGACATTCCCATGATGTTGCTTCTATCATTATGATCTAAGACTGTTCATCCTTATTATTTCCATTATGTTGAGTCCTTTTATAGGCATACCAAGGATATCTTGACCACCTTGACATCAAGAACCTGTACTCACCTGAGATCAGCGTCATTCTTTTTGCAGTGCGGATTTTCTCCCATACATGCTAGGTCTTGACTGCACCTTCCTCTATATCACTGCGACTACCCTTATGACTGCGGCTTCCTTTATTTTACTGCGTCTACCCTTACATGTTGTTCATGACCTGCTTATTAGGCTACTGGTTTGCGTATTAGGGCTTCCATTTAATACATCTAGATAGCATAATAAGGGTCTCCCTTGACTGTGTTCAAGGTTGTTCCTTTTAACTACGTGTAAGGTTATTATAAAGACCATAGACAGTTCCTTAGATAACTGTGGCTAGGTCTTCAATGAGCAGTGTATTATATTCCTTCATGAACAGTGTATTATAATCATTCATAAACAACGTGGTTCATATATTATGACTGCAGCTAGGTCTATCCCTGCGTAATCATATACCTGCTCCTTAATTCATTCATAAAACCTGAGTTCTGTTCCTCAGTCCTTCCATTGTATACCTGTACAAGATTCACGTAGAAATCTCAGAGAGGAATGCAAAGTTTTGTTTCTTATATAACTCTAAAAATAAGTCTTCTTTGACTGCGTTTTAGATGTCTTCTTTTGACTATGTTTTGGGTTGATCATTTCATCCATGATAGACCGAATGAAGAGCCTTTTCTTGCTGCATATAGGCTTCTCCTCCATAGCCATGTTTAGATTTAGGGCAAACGTATCAGACTTTTGGATAGTGTAGATCATCCTTATATGCCTAAGTATTTATGACTACGTTCTCCATTAGGGCATCATCATACTAGGCCAGCGTAATACATAGTGAATCTCCTTCTCCAAAAACCTAAGACATGGAGAGGAGATCACTTGAGGTGAGTTTCCAAATGACTTCAAATCCTCTTCTATTTATACTAAAAGTGGATGATTGAACGGACATAACGTTTGGGCTTCTAGAGCCTACATAAGAGTTGGTCGACTTGATAATATTTACATAAACAAAATAAATTCATATCTTCATAAATACTTATCGGAATTTGATGATCTTTGGATCAATCCTACACCTCTCAACAAGAGGGATCCAATAAAAATATCAGCTGCCATAAATAAGCTGACCCACATGGAGTTTGGCCCTAGTTTCCAATTTAACACCCCCTTAGGGCTAGGTGTTTTCATAGCAGAGTGCTACCAATCCCCCAAATTCAAAGAAAAAGAATAAGGGGAAGGGTAACAAGGGTAACCAGCCTAGTGAACCCCAGGGAACTAGTCCAACAACAATAACCAACAAAAGGGCGACCAACCCAAGTAGAACAAGGCTATTCATACAAATAAGCCTTGTGCATGTTGTGGTGTACATGGCCACTATACACATGAGTGTCCTTTCTTACCTCAGATGCCCCATATGTGGGAAGCTCAAGCATCTTCTTGAGGTCAACAATCACCTCAGAATCTTGCAATACCTCAACCACAATGCTCACAAATCCTTTCCCTTAGTAAGGATTTGTTGTTGCTCAACCCCAACTAGGTCAAGCAGCCCACCTCCCCCAATCTTATGGTACTGGTGACTACCAGATCCTTATGATGAACTCTAATGAGGATAACCCCTCCAATATCAACCTACAAACTTGGTCATGCCAATATGACAAGCCCTCCACTTCATCTACTACTAAGTCCAGAACCAAAGTATCTGTTGAGCCTCTTATGACACCAAATGGTCCTTTACACATCCCTCAACCTGAGGTTGAGGACATTCCTAATATCCCAAAAGGACCATAATGTCGTGATGTGACTTCTAATAGAGCTTCCCATACATACAATATAGTAGATGACTTGGCACAATCACTTGCTGCCATGTCGATGCTAGAAGTCCTCCAGTTATGCCCATCCCAAAAGAAACTTATACTAACTACCTTGGGTTCCGTAGATCCTTCCGACGATTGTTTTATTGTCTTCCCAATTGATACATCAGAGCATCGCCAATTTCCTTGATCGGTTGCTTTCTAGATACCAGTTAGAATCCATAATCTTGTCATCTCTAGATGCATTATTGATGAATGCGCATCCACCTGTGTGATGTCTGCTATTGTTTGGAAACAACTAAATTCACCTAAGTTGTCCCCCTCCAACATCACTTTTCGTGCTTGCGATGGACACTCCTCCAAGCCCCTTAGCATGTACTTCAATTTTCCAGTGACCCTTGCGGGCAAGACTGTCCATGTCGACATCGAAGTCATTGATTCCCCTTTGGATTACAACATTCTCTTAGGTTGTAGTTACACATATGCTATGTCAGTCGTCACATTTTCATGTTTAGAAAGATGTTCTTCCTCCATGAATGGAAGATTGTTACCATCGATCAATTGATGTACTACAAGCCATCATCCGTGACCTCCTCCGAGTCCATTATCTCATCAGTGTCTGATAAACAGTCTTCAAAATCATTAGCATTTCTCAAAATCACAACTGTCTTGATTCCTTAACCGCCCATAGATAGTACAATCTTTACGAAAATTGTCCTATCAAATATTACCCACGGTCCTAGACAGGTGTGATGTAGTCAACATCCCATGATGTAACAACAATGCTTGAGGTGTCGCAGCAATTCAGGGTGTAATAACAATGGTTTGAAACATCAATTACTCAAAACCCCTTTGTGAATTATCACACTACTGTTCATCCTTTGGCCATGGAATTTGGAACATCACCTGAAAGAAATAGAGCCAAAGAACTCTTTTTCCATAATTTCCTTGGTTAGCCATCAAAAATATATCACCTCATTCATATTTAACAAGAATGGAAAAATAATATGTCATAACAAAAATGGATTCTTATAACTAGGAAAAAAGGTAATTATGATATAAAGTCCATAGGTTCATAGGTGAAATGGTCAAGGATGGGGGGAAAAAGGTTTCCAAAACATGCACAAAGCCTACACCCACCATCTCCCCCAAGTTAAAGCAATTACATGTGCTCATGAAAAATACTTCAGAGCCTATTGTTATACTTCATATGCAGTTCTGTTAGATTCTAGGCATTAGCGGTGTCCTACTAAGCAGATCTATAGCCTTGAGTGGCCATGTAGCTGAGGGAGTAACAGTCTTAGTGCTCCAAGAAGTTGAAAGGAAACACGGGACTATAAACTATTTTGCCTGAGAGCTGAGCGATGTTGGATCTGTGCGCAGAAGAAAAGTGTCACAAGGTCCTCGACCATGCATTGGGGGGCGCAGTACTGCCATGCAGGTTGGCCATAAAGTGACTATTGAAGTCATTATTCACGATGGGATTCTCGACTTGAGGCCAAATGTAGTGGGCAACAGGCATTTAAGACCTGATTTATGGTCAAGATTTGGGAAAATTTGCTGCCAAGGGAGCATTAATGAATCGCAATGGGGGGGAATGGTTGAATTCAAAATGCGCTGTAAAATAAAAAGGGCTGCCCACCAAAAAACACTTGGTCATTTGTGAATTGAGCTATTGAGAAGAGCCCTGATTGTTAAGTGTCGAGTGTTGATTGAGCCCCTGAGTTCATAAGTGCGATATTTGTGGATAGATATGATGGCATCAATTGAGGTTGTTATGGAGATAACCGAAATGACTATCGAAAACACCGCGTAGGCCCTGACTGTGGGGGATGCTTTGGAAGGCACCAAGATTGGGCAAAAATACTGAAATTACCTTGTAGGCCAAGACCCAAGAAGGACAAACAAGTAATGGTCCCTATGCGTGTGTCCCCACAAAACCTGATGCACACCAAGCTGACAATGAAGGACAAGGGGAAAGTCGTCACCATTGTGACCAATGAAGAAGAAGAAGACCTGGAGGACCTGATTATCATAGAAAATGAGGACGAAGGCATGGTGGTGGAAGCTAAGCCTACACACCCCCTACCCCCCTTCATAAAGTTTCTCGCCTATGTCCCCCAATGGAAAAGAAAGGATAGAGTGCCCAAGGACTTTGACGAGACCAAGAGCTCACTCCAGACCCTGCTCCTTCTAGACAACATTATTTTTGAGGGCATGCACCTGGTGTTACCGGGAATAGTGTCCACTCAGAGCTGCTATTCCCACTAAGACTGGTAGCTATCTTAGAAACAAAAAAGTAAAGACTACCTTTCGTTTTCCTTTATGAAAATAGATAAGAGTGGAATAAAGGACACCAACATTAGTCTTGCGCTTGGTTCCCGACTTGATTCCTCCCCTTCTTGATAGATCTTTGCCGCTTCTTCTTCATCTACCCAACTTCTAACCTATGGATCTCTGGGATGAGGGATCCATATATAGATATTTGCAGAGGTGTGAGTCAGCTCTGGGATTTTGATTAGTGTCATTCCACTAATAGGTCTTGGCTCCACTTGGAGATTTCATTGATCTCTTACTCATCCTTGGGCGAATTCTAAGGGAAAGTGTCATATGAGAAGTTTCTAGAAGATTCCTTGATCATCCACTCAGCAAACTGTCTCTGCCACTTGTCTATTCTCGTCCATCACACCCTATAGAAGGAATTTTCAGTATGCATCGCACCTCTCGTGTGTACAAGGTGAGATGCATCAAATCCTCTGTATTGGGAATTCAGTATGGTCGAGTTTTGACCAGTTCTGAGCAGTTTTCTATGGAGAACTTCAGGAAGATGATGTAATCAACTAACCTTGTTCCTTTAGGTAGTGAAGAAACACTTTTAGGGACTTAGGAGCCCTTAGTTTATGGACATTTATGATTGGGGTTGCAGTGCCCAAAATGTCTATAACAGTTTCCCCCTAAAGCATGAGGTTGTTAATCTTTTGATGTCGAGTGAAATGCTTTATCATGAGGATCCGAAGTTTTTTCGAGCTAGGAGGTGACCTATAACAAGATACAATACAATACATTATCTTCATAATATTTTTCATGATATAGCTAAGGCGGGCATTCCCATGCTTAGCTTTATAAATTCACCTTCATGTACATAGCACAGGCAACCGTTTGTGTAGTAGACTGATGATTCGGATGGAGTCATCATCCTTTGATTTGGATGATCATCTATTCGGCAATGATTTACATTTGATGTCTTTATATTCCTGAATATATCGCAGCCCAGATGGATGAAACTAGATCCGGGGTCTTAAAAACTCATTCCATCTTCACTCGGAGTACAAGTCAATCAATGTGAAAAATGTTATGCAGTCGAACATGGAAAGACATCGCATGATTACCAGCCAATGATGTAAGCTGTTAACAGGCGCGAGAGGAGTCACCAATAATGAAAATGACCGTCAATGTACTATAGTACAATTTGCGTGGTGTGAAAAAGGACTCAGCATCAAACACCATGCAAAATCTCTCAGTCGAAGGCCATTGATGTAAACCTGTCGCCGAAAGTGAGAAACTTGCCATTGAGGCATGCAAGCTTCAAAGTACTAAAATGGGTTGTTCCTAAGTCAACTTCTTGGATAATGAGCTAATGTCGACAAGAAGTGACCCATCGTAGGAGGGCCTTGATGAATTCCACATCTACGACATGGAAAGGAGCATATGATTTTGATGGTGAAAACGATTTGCTGATACAGGGTTCAAGGTGGTGGTCATGAAAGAATGGAGCATGAATGTATTACAGTGGATGAGACAC
>APFE031095672.1:0-17442 GCA_000404065.3 Pinus taeda | reverse complement strand
TAACAAATACAATCCACATCATGTAGCAGAAAGAAAACAACTTATCAATAAGAAATCAATTATAGGCATATTATCTAAGAAACACAATCATTATATCATCTAACAAACAATAAAACAAATATTACTAAAATATATACACATTAAACATGCACAAAATTGTCAACATCGTATTATCACAATCATATTATCTAATTAGCAAAACAACAACCATCATACCGCATAAATAAACAAAAATTACTTTCATTTAAAAAAACACATAAAATACACCAACATATACATATCATTTTAAATAGAAAACAATGTCTATACATAAATATCAATGTCATGTCATCTAACAAATATATCATATTATAAAAAAATACAATTTATGGGTACCTTTAAAAAAAATTAAGCCTTTTTTCACATTTAAATAAACAGACACATCCATTTCACATATCTTAGAAAATAAAACTAAAAATCTACTCATGAATAAATTCTTTTATATCATCGATTTTCCAAAAAATAAATAATTACATATAATAAATAGTACAAAGATATCTTTTCACATTATAAATAATAAATTATAAATCAAAACATTCAATTACAAAAATATTCCTATATAATTTCAAATCAATAAATAATTATACAAGCATAAATATAACTAAACAATTCAAGTACAATAATTAACTGAAAAACCCATTCACTAATAACCATATAAATATAAATGATATAAATCAAATACCATAGGATATAGAACAATAACTTTAAGTATATTACATTAGTTTTATTTGTTATATATTTAATAACTTAATATAAATATTTATTGAATAAATTAAATATTTAAAATAAGAAAATCAAATATTAAAAAAAAATTAACAAAATTGTTTATATAAAAATTTGAAATACTTAAATGTAAGCAAATAATTTAAAATAAGTAAATTGAGGTTAGATAAATAAGTAAGTGCAGTAAAAGGATAATTCTACCCTATTGATAAGTGCAGTAAAAAGAGAATAGTCAAGATATGTGGAAGAGTCCAAAAGCTTCTAAAAGTGGTAGTAGGATTCATCAATTCAGAAGAAAATGCAATGTTGAAAGAGTTCAAAACAACTTAGTGTGAAATAGGGAATGATATGGATTTGAAGCTTCACAGACTTTGACAGATTGACATTTGGATATTAGTTCATGTTTTATAAAATGACTTAGAAAAACTATTAAATGTGATGAGGCTTTATGACAAAGAACTAAATCTGTTTTCAAACAGAACAAAGCAAAAAGATCGAAAGGTTTACACATTATGAGAAAAAGGCGATGGAAAAAGTTAGATATTGTGAAGTTTTATAACAAAGAACTAACGATGTTTCGGAGGTTTGAATAACATTGCCATCAAACCAAACATACGAAGAAAATTGAAAGTCTTTGGGACCAAGAACAAAGCACAAACAAAGAAATAAATTAAAATTAAGAGAAATTAATGGGATTGCAGGCTGACCACAAAGAGAGCAAAAGGAAATTAATGAGATCGAAGAGAGCAAAAAGAGATTCATGAAATGAAAGGAACACTAACAAAACATAAAAATGAAATGAAAGGAACACTAACAAAACATAAAAATTTAGAAAGCATAAATCATAAATGTGAATATAAAATAAATAACTGTTATGACGGTATCAAATATCATCCACGCATCCCTTCTCTCTGCTCTTCTTGGTCAAAACCAAAGAATAAATCATAAATATGAATATAAAATAAATACCTGTCATGGCTGTACAAAAAAATTCTTTGGCCTGTTTCCGCTACGGCAGTCTCTGGCAGGCCTGGCTGAAGAATACAATGCATAGGCATGATTCCCAAGGCCAATTCTAGAAGTTGATCTTTATTCAGCTGTAACTCTTCTCTAGAATTAGGGAATTCCATTAATTTTTTCCGTTGTTGTTCCCCAGCTGCAGCATGAATCACGTCAGTATGGAATAAGCTGGCATCGTCGAGCCTGGACTATGTGGATTAAGAACACGCTTCGCTGCAGAGGTGTACTGAAGGAGATCCGCGTGAGCAGCCGCCAGTTCCTTCTGTAGCTGTTGTACCTATCTCTGCGGCGTGGAGATCGCTCCAACGCACCGATAAACGGGGCGGGATCTTTCAAGCGAGTTTCGGCTTCATATGCCAGAGAATTCACCGCGTCCTCCCGTTGATGGGGCTCCAAATCGTTGATTAATTTAGCCACGTTGCTTGCTCCGAAGATCTTGTGAATATTGGCAAATATTTGAAGTTTTTCCGGAGGAAAATACGGCACAAATACACACTCTGAGTTTGAATGCAGCGCACGGTGAGTTCGACGAATTCGAAGTCATCTCTGCCATTAAACATAAACCATCATGGTTTACTATGGCGGAAAAGAAATCAATACATGACACATAAATATGACTAACTGCGAGGTAAATAATTATTTAAATCAGTACAGAAAATAACCAGAGAACGCACCTTTTCCTGATATAGAGATTTTTTTAATTCCCAAAGGGCACACTGAGCTGCAAGATCGAAATCGTCCGCGTATGTACCCGAATTGGGTGGCTGAAATTCCACAGGCACACGCAATTGAGCAAATCATGGTTTATTTGAGTGCCACACGGCGACCGTTGTTGATGACGAATTTTGCAGTCAAAGTACCAACCCTGATGTGGTGATCTGGGCTCAATTTTTGAGTGGAAATTGGCCGGAACCCTAACTTGTGCTCAACGAAGCGTTATATGAACAGTTAACCCTGAATCAAGACACTGTGCTTTGCGTATCATATGGTACGCCTGTATCTCATAGGAATCGCCACAGCTGCTCGAAATTCGAAGATCTTTCGTTCTCGTGTACAGATCAACCCTCGAAGAACTGTATCTCAGAAATATTGCTTCTGGAAACAGTAGTATCAATATCGTAAGCAAACTTTGATTTCCTGGTCGTGCGCTGGTCGATCTCCGTGACTAGCGTGTGCACATATATACGACTAAAACGAGATCTCAGTTTCCTCAAGGGCTCAACTTCCGCGGTTGATAAAAAGAACGAGGAAGGAGGCATTGCAGAGGGAGTTAAATGTTAGTTTAAGAAGATGGAGGTGGTACTACAAGTACCCATCAGCTTTTCCCAAACAACTAAAGGCTGTGATGTGAAAAGGAAGAGAAACAGAAAGAGGAAGGTGAGTATGTGAGTATAGACCACACGATTGAACACAGGTGATAGATAGAAGAGGAAGTGTTTTCTCTGGAGTTTCAGAAGAGCAAATACAGGTGACAGATAAAAGAGGAATATGTCAAAAAAAAAACTTCGATCTATTCGCTTGAACTTACCCATATATATGCACAGCACAATCATTATCTATTTCAAAACGACATAAAGATTACAGGCCACGGCTCCTTTATATCAAAAATGATGTAATCCGTTAAACGTTAAGCGGATCACACTCTACCACAACGTCTATAACAAAAACGCCTGACACGCTTTTTTTTGAAGTTCTTGTGCATAAAGATTGCAGGCGTATCGGTTAAAGGAGCGGATCACAGTTTAATTGAACATACCATAAACTTAAAAACTAATTAAACATACTGGTGTGAAGCGTTTAGGGGAAATATGATATATTAAATTAAATTACAAAGTAGTTGAATTATTAAAATTGTTTCCGTAAATTATTATTCATAAAATATTTATTGAATGAGAATGGGAGTGGGAGGTATTACATACTTGTACTCGAATTCATCTGGAAAAAGATGTTGAAAGGTTTGCATTATAGTGAAGTCTCGTGAATTCATTATTAAGGTCAACATTGCCATCCTCCTGCAACATAAAATGACATGAACAGGTTAGCAATAAATGAATACGTAATTAAATCTATAACGAACACGTTGTTAAAGCTCTAACATTTTCAATTAAATTCGATGACATGACAAAGGTTAACATCATACCATATAAACAGAATTCAATACAATCCATGCATACAATCACACACATAAACATGGCATGCATACAATCACACACATAAACACGGCTTTGACGGTCACACACAAATCGACATACTCAAACAACAGACTCTTACTCACTGACTCACACTGAAACAAACCACAAATCTAAGCACACAGACTTGCCAATCTGAATATAGAAGACTGAAACCAACAACACATCTAAACACACAGGCTTGCCAATCTAAATGTAGATAGATGAGCAGAAAAATACTGAAAAATGATAATAATTTGGCTGCCGATTATATTCCCATGCCCTTTTGAACGTTTTATTGACGCCGAGCGTTATACGTTGCCGAGTGTTATGAAAATATGACAAATTTCACCATCATGGTTAGGTTAGAACACGCGCCCATAAATACCGGAGTATAATACGCTGACAAACATTGCTTTTGTCAGAGAATATAACGAACTTGACATAAAACAAACGCAGCAGCCATTGTTCGAGTGGAATATGCCGCTTTATTGTCAGAGATCGTAACAAATTACAGGTACCCACTACTCTCCATAAATTCGTCTGTTTAGAAGATTGGGTATATTTCAAATTTAAAAACCGCGTTGGTTTTTTCTAATATTGAGAACCAGTGCGCACGGTTTTGAAAGGAGGATAAGCAATAAATACTAAATAATGTTTCAAATCGCTTTTTATTATTTATGGCTAGGTCATGTAATGTTCACATAATGTGTTTGCTTCATGAGTTTGCTTTGGAATATTTTGTAAATTCTTGTATGAGATACCAACTGTAAAAAATTTCTAAATATAGTTGCGGATATTTTAGTTTAAAAATTAATTTTTTATTCTGCAATTGTATCAAATTTGTGAAAGTTAAAAGTAAAAACATAATAGCTATTAGTTCTAATGGTTAAATTTAGAAAATATTAATTATAGTCTTGAAAGTTCAGAAAAGCAAAACGATAATGACTATATTTAGAAACAAGAAAATAATTTGCATTCTTGAATATTTCTGTCACATTTAAGCAAACTCCAATTGTTGAATTTGAAAAGTATTACTTAAATTTATTAAATTATTAAGATACAAAAAGTTAACAGCTAAATTTAGAGAGCAGATCCCTAACTCCATTCTCCAATATCATAAAAAACAGTTAAATTTAAAAACAAAAAAATCTTACAAAAATTATTAACGAAACCTTAGAAAGTTATTGATGAAATTAAAAAAAAAATGTGAATTGCTTGCATGAAAATGCACAAAGTTAAGGAATGATACATTATACATTATACAAATAAATTATTTATCTGAAATTTATGGATAACTTAATTTTTTCAATATTTTTGAGAGTGTTGCAAAACCTTAGCCCTAGTTACTAAATCTTTGAGGGCTTATTTTTGTAAGGTCCATTAGTTGTATGATTACAACAATGAGGGAAATAATATGGAAGCATCCACTGAGCTTCCCAATAATATTTTCATTTTAAAATAAATATATTAATATATATATATATATTTTTGAATTCTCTAATTATAATAAAGTTAGTATTAGATATTCATATTTATTGCGCTATATATTAACATCCACTAATTTTTTAATACAATATGTGTCCCTTAACCAAAAGGCATTATGAATGCCAAAGAAACTAAGATGTCCCATAATGCATATAACCCCTATTTTACAATCACCACGAGTAATCTTAGAGAATTACAAACTCTTCCACAATTCCACCTCTAACCACTATTAGCATTAAGAGAAAATGATATTGATTACTTTATAATCCTTAATATACAATCTCTAAATAAGGTAAACCAAATATTCGACAATGCCACCTCTAACAACTATTGCCATTAATAGAAAATGGCAATGATTACATTTTAATCCTTAACATACAAACACTAAAATTAGGTAAACCATGGTGCACAATTATCTTTAACACAATGAATTCTAGAAATTATTCCCCTAGTACAGTGTCAGTGTCACGATAAAGACATTGTGACTCCTAAAAAGTCACAACACACATCAACTTTAATACTTAGCACATTAACTATAACCTATATATACTTAAAGTGGCATAACGGAGTCAAGGTAGAGGTGAATCAAGTGTAGCTCCTTCAAATTAAATTCCATTACAAGGGAATATAAAAAATGTTGAGTATTATGTAGATGATATTTTGACTATTGACATTGATCGAAAGAGCATTTTATGGGAGTTACTCTATGGCAATGATATTCATGAATACTGATAATTCTCCCATTAGATAATATCATAATGGCATAGATTTTGTACATCACTTGCGGCCTTAATGTTGGTGTGTCAAGCACATTTAAGCTATTATGCTTATTCTTTCACAAACTTAATGGTATATTTCTCAGATTTTATAAAACGATATTGATGAGTACTCATAATTCTCCCATTAGATAATATGATAAAGGCATATATTTTGTAGATCACTTGGGGCCTTAATGTTGGTGTGTCAAGCCCAATTCAACTATTATGTTTATTTTTTCACAAACTTAATTGGCTGAGATAGATGCCCTACTTTCAGCCTCCCGAGATCGAGAGCATCCTTGACACTCAGGTGGCCAAACGAACTCAGTAGAAGAAGTATCAACAATACCTGGTCAAGTGGAAGATCTGTCCTATTGAGGACAGTTCGTGGCTTGATGCCAGACAAATTGAGTAGACAGGTTCTTTAGTCGAGAAGATCATGGACCAGAGTCATGATTTCTTTTTGTCCCGGGAGCCTGATGCGGGAGCATCCAGCTAAGGCACCATGACCAGGTGTTGGTCTCTGCTAGGGTGGAATGTCGAATTAGCATATTGGTTTTCTTCATGTTTAGTTTGTCAAAGTAGGGTGTAGGATTTTGTCTTATTTTTAAATTTCAGTATTAATCAAGGGTAGTTTGGTCGGTTAGGGTCATTTATTTGTTGTCTTTAATTAACAACAAATTAATAATTGTCTTGTCATTCTAAAAGGAAAAATACAAATGTGTCTAACGTAAAATCTTTCCATATAGGCAGAACCAAATACTTAATAGTTATGTAACTATAAGGTCTACAACTAAAAGTAACAACACAGTTCCATTAACTGTAGACAAAGCATATAACTGTAATAATGAAAATCATTGAAAAGGTTCAGCATTTTCGGATACAAATAATAAAAAGAGACAGAGCACACATTTATCTTTCATCCATCTATACTATTGTCTACATACTGTGCAGCTATATTTTCTCTATTGTTTAATGGATTTAGAAATAACAAAGTGCAGGCCTACAAATTTATGTTTTTCCTCCCTTAAGAAACAAAGCACTATCAATTGCATGCATGGTCGCAAGACCATAATAGACAAACAAGTAAACAATCTCACGGCCAAGAGAATGTCCACACAGCGAAACAATTGAATGAAGAAAAACAAATTCGAGTATCGATTGGATAACCCAAACATAGGTAATTCATTACAACCTGCTATATACCATTTCTTTTTCTTTTCCAAATGGAATAGAGATAAAGAAAACATATAATTGTTATTATATAAGAGTCCAGCATTACATTGTCAAAACAAATAGAATAAACAGTGACTGCGAGACAGGGCAGACCCTAGTCAAGGGTTTGTCATCGTGAAACCCTCGAGCCTAACCAATAAGTTCAACCCACACAAATTACAAACCAGAATTGTAAACAAAGATGTGCCCAGGTTGTGTAATGACTCAAACAAGATATAGCAAATGAATGCCGAGGCGTGGCCACTAGAAAACTACAAACCCTAACTACAATTCAATGAAACTGTGCTGACAGATCCTACCAGAAAGGCGTCGAAGGGCTTACAAACCGAGGCATTGAAACCATCCACGCCCGAGGTCAAATTCTTGACTTGTGAAAGCAGAACAAGCGAGTGTCAAGCACAACACGCATAACAATGAATGAGCAGAGACACAATACAAGTAAGGGAAGAACATAATCTCACCTGGGAGTGCGATTGAACAAGAACCCTCATCCTATAGAGCCACAGAACACAGGAAATGACCTGAGACAAAAGGAGGAGACACTGTTAGTTTTTAAACTAGGAGAAGGCAGAGATAAATCAAGGAAAGAAAAAAATACCTGAAAGACATAGCCAAGTGAACCATTATGCCTGTAACCCATGCACATGGGAACAATAGTAAAATGATTTTAGCAGCAAAGCAGTAACAAAAATAACCAACAACAGAAGGGAACAGTTGAAAGTCCGACAAACCAAACCAGAAATTGATTCCAGGTACGAGCAGATGAAATAACTCATTGTGCAGAGGAAAACGAGCAAACTAACCTCCAGAATGCATAACAGGACTATACAACAAGGAATGCAGCTGCCAACAACACATGCAAGCTCACGGACCACACTCATTCGTAAACAAAACCAAAACAGAGCATCTCCAAAGAAACCCTTGCAGAGCTCTCATAGCAGAAAGAAATGTTGAAAATGACCAAAATGGCAAAGGGTTTTGCATAATCATCATGCAGGAAATGAGGACTGAGGCAGGAGGATAGGTCAGTTTCATATTTATGATCCTTATTAAATTATTGCAACCACCAACATAAATATCCATTGATCATAACATTAATCAAAAGCCAAATCATCAACCAAATCCGAATTCATCAATAGCGATGGACAAACTTCTGTCAAGTTATATGTTTGATTGTGGGCTGGGTCCCATCCTAAACCTTAAACCCTAAATCCTAAACCCTAAACCCTAAACCCTATACCTTATACCCTAAAACCTAAACCCTATGTAATTTTTTTACATGTTTATTAATAGAATTTACTGAAGTGTTATAAATTTTAAACCTTAATCCGTTAAACCTAAACCCTAAAACCTAAACCCTTATTAATTTATAACATTTTAAAGAGTGTTTTGTAACTTTTATTTAAATGTATATTAAAAACATTTACTAAATTGTTATAAAACCTAAACCTTAAACTCTAAAGCCTAAGAATTTTATAACATTTTAAAAACTATTTGTAACTTTTATTTAAGTTCTTATTAAAAGAATTTACTAAAATGCTATAAACCCTAAATCATAAACCCTAAACCCCAAACCTTAATCCCTAAGCCATAAACACTAAGAATTTTACCAATATCTATAATAAAGGAAGACCATAATCCCTAAGCATTTTATAAAGTGTTATAAACCCTAAACCCTAAAGCATAGTCCCTAAAGCTTAAACTGCAAATGCTTAACCCTAAACCCTAAACCACAAACCCTAAATCCTCAACCCTAAATTCTAAACCCTAAACCACAAACCCTAAATTCTAAACTCTAAACCACAAACCTCCCCTCTTCGACCCAGTTTGACACATAGCATCTCAATTTTCTTAGCTTGGTTGGAAGATAGATAAAACATACACCATATCACAATTATTTCAATATAAGGAAGGGTAATGTGCACGACAAATTATGATTTTCATAAGATGATTTTTCATGTTTTATGTTGCTCTGCTGCCAGCAGGCCTAGATAGTACCCTGATGGATTCACTTCAATAGCACAAAAGTTTCTTCGCTACCAGCAAGCCTGGATAATACCATGGTGAAGTCACTAGCTTCACCTCCCTACACTAGAAGCTTAATAGATTGTGCATTGGCACTTATTTTTTCAATGACCAGATGAGGGATCGTGACTTATTGAGAGAAGAATATGTTTCCCCTTAAAAGAAGTTTTTTTAGGACCTTTGATATTGATTTGCTCGCTTAAAATTTTCCCCTTTTCCCTTCTCTACTAGACTCGACAAGTGCTAACACATAAGAAGACTTACAACAAGTTGAGTAGTTTAGATACAGGCATGTGCATGGATCTAATAGGTTACCTAAAGGTTCTCCTATTGGTTAAATCATATTTTCCATATTTCCTTAACTCAACCTATGGGATTTTCCCAAACAAACAAGGAGACTTAACATTAATACATCAATTTATTCATGAAAATGTTTCATTGAGTTAATATTTTCTTATAGAATAATATAGTGATTGATTCATGTTGATTTGCTTGAAATATTCTATTTTAAAATGTCAAAATATGTTTATTTTTAAATATGTGTTATGCTAATTTTCATTAACAATTAAAAAAACTCCTCTTTGCTTCAAGATTATAATCTCTACTAACACGGTCAACCACGTGAATGTGCGGAGATGATTTAATTATATTGATTTAATATGTTAAACGATTAATGATGTTAATGGATGTTTTTTAAAAACATATTAATTTATTAACATTAATGAAAATAAATTGTTATAGAATTTTGCATCAATCAAAATATTATTGGTGTGGTAGAAATATTTATTAACTATAGTTATTATATTGATTTAATATTTTAAATGATTAATGATGTTAAAGGATATTTTTTAAAAACATATTAATTTGTTAACATTAATGAAAATAAATTATAATAAAATTTTGCATTAATCACATTATTATTGCTATGGTAGTAATATTTATTAAAAATATTTACTAATTATGTGTTTTCTATGTTAAAACTTTATATTATCAAAATATTTATGTTTTGTTGCAAATTTTCAAATTAACTTACTAATCTTTAGATGGAAAATGACAAATACGAAGAAAAATAAATAAATAATAAGAATAATAATAATAATGTTGAAAATTTTCCCGGATGCGGGTGACAGGTAAGAATTTATTGGAGTGGACGGCGGCATTCAATGCCAGGTGGCCGTCGCTTCATGCCACTTGGGCCGAAAGCTCCCGAAGCCGTCCGGCCGGCATTAAAGACAGGACCTCCACCGCAGACGCAAGGTTAAGAGGGAGTGGGTTCGGCTCGATGATCAGAGAGGGTCATTATGCAGGAGAGCGAAGCTCTGGTTCTCTGCAACCAGGCTTCAACTTGGGAGTGTTAGTCGATTTTCGTCGTTGTATGGTGGCTCTATGGGACAATGCGGGTCAGAGATTAACCAGCATCATGTCTCTGAATGCTCCGGCTTCAAGCTTAGATTGTTGGGCCTGGTTAGCTTGTTGGGCCTGGTTCGTATTCTGGTTATCTTGTTGGGCCTGGTTCGAATTCTGTCCCGGCTCAATTCCTATGCTGGTTCGAATTCGGTCCTGGTTCAATTACGGTGCTGGTTCAATTTCACAGCGACCCCAGTGCAATCTTGTTGCAGTGGTGTTCACAACATGCCGCGAGAACGACAGCGGGGTGCCTGTAGGCGGGGTGGCTCGCGAGGCAGAGCCAGATCTTTGGCCTCTGAACCTCATTCTTCAGAATCTTCGGAAGGAAATCACCCGCCACGTTCCACAGAGCGCGGAAGAGGGCGAGGCAGAGGACGTTCTTTGGCATGCCCGTTTGGTGGGCATTCATCCACCCGGTTCAGACACACTTGCATATTGGACAATGTCGTGTACTTTGTCTCTGTGCACATTGAAAAATGCGAGCACCATGATTGGTCGGGCAACCCAGCAGCTCCTAGACCACCACCGCCTGCTCGGGGGCAGTAATCTCAGCCTGTGGATGCCGAGGGTGAAGTGGCGAGGGGAAACGCTGGCCCAAGTGGGGGAGGAACCGCACCGCACTCCGACTCCAGCGCTTCAGAATTCTCTGGCTGCCCGGTGGTGGAGGAACCAGATGGCAAATTCATCCCGCCTTCAGTGGAGGAGCCACCCAGCCCTTACACCTAAGCTTGCAGCGTGGACGTTCGGGGTCATGGCAGCGGGTCGATATCGTGAGTCAGTTTTGTCTATGTCCTTTTCCGTTTCAGAGTCTGTTATGCTTTATTCTGTCCTGGCTTCTAGCCTTAGCGTCTGTAATGGTTATGTCGGAATATAGGTCGGTCTTGTTCTGTAATTTCAGTGACGATATGCACCTTAACATAATTGTAAGAGTCTGTAAACTCCTCCCCTGCGACAGCAGGGAGAGGATGGGTCAGTTTTTTGCAGTTTTGAACACTGTCATAGCTCTTGTTTGGGGTCAGCGGATAGCTCTTCGGGCACAGTCTCAGTTTCACTGTCATCTTGTTCAGGTTGCCGACCCATGGCGGCAAATGTAACCCTCTGTACTCTTTTTGTATTATAATAGAAATAGTCCAATTTACACAAAAAAAAATAATGTTGAAAATTTAATTCAAAAATAAAATAAAATTATTAAATAAGATTAGTATTTATATGGTGATTTTTAATTAAATTCATACATTCTCAAAATGATTGAAATATATTTTAACCAAATAAAATTAAAGAAGAGAAATAAAAAATAGAAATCTCATTATAATTAAACATACTTAATAAATTTCAATTTTAATACTTAGTAAACATACTTAATCAATTTCAAATAAAGAAGCATACAAAGTACAAGTTGAAATAAAGAAACATAAAATATACAAACTCAACTAAACACACAACATACAATTTCACGTCAATAAAGGAAAACATTAAAATATGCATATACATTAAAATATGCTTATGCAGCTTTAAACAAAAGTAAACTCATAATATACAAATTAAAATCTACATTATACATACACATTGAAATTCAGAATTAAAAACAACAGACACGTGATTACAATTTCAAATTACATACATATATTCATAAATAAACATTCATACAACTATTCATATATAAGCAATTTGAACGAGTAAATACACAATTCAACTAAGCACACGGTCAAAACCACTCATGCAATTCAACTAAACAACGATTTCACAATTTAAAATGAATAAACAAATATGGTACACAATTTGAATTCAAAATATCAACATAAATACATAAACATTTTCAAAATCTGAAAATATATATATAGAAACTCGAATAAGTAAATATGTATCCTACTATTTTACCAAGTATATACATGCAGTGGAATATAAAATTTAAACACATACATTCACAAACATTGACAAAACCACCTACACATACAAAACTTTGAAAAAACATGTTCTCTCATGTATATGAAATTTCAGACAATGCCTAGAATACAAATTTAAATACAATTTTAAATTTTTAAATATCAAACACCAAATACGAATTCAAATACAAAAACACATAATATACAATTCCAAATAAGGAAATACGCATCATACAATGTCAATGTCAAGTCAATTCAAAGAGAGACATTCAAACATGCCATCACAACATTAAATAAGCTAACACACAATATACAAAGTAAAACTTGTGCACTATTTGCGTTCTAAAATTAATTACAATAACAATTCAATACAACAAACATACTATTACAATTTCAAGTCACATATAATACACACACACACACACACACACACACACACACACATATATATATATATATATTCAATTTCAAATAAAGAAACATGCAAAGTACAAGTTGAAATAAAGAAACATACAATATACAAACTCAACTAAATACACAACATACAATTTCACGTCAATAAAGGAAAACACTAAAATATGCTTATGCAACTTTAAACAAAAGTAAACTCATAATATACAAATTAAAATCTACATTGTACATACACATTGAAATTCATAATTAAAAACAACAGACACATGATAACAATTTCAAATTACATACATATATTCATAAATAAACATTCATACAACTATTAATATATAAGCAATTCGAACGAGCAAACACACAATTCAACTAAGCACACGGTCAAAACCACTCATGCAATTCAACTAAACATTTTCAAAATCAGAAAAATATCTCATGCAATTCAACTAAACATTTTCAAAATCAGAAAAATATATATAGAAATTCGAATAAGTAAATTTGTATCGTACTATTTAACCAAGTATATATAAGAAGCTAAATTATATGTATATACTCTTATCTAATTATATAAATATATAAAATAATACAATATAAAAAGCTTTAAAAACCAATGAAATAGAAAAGGGCAAAAAAAAAATAAGAAAGATTCGAATATGAAGGGCTTGTTAATTAGAGAGATACTTGGCGCCTTTCAATGCATTGTGGAAGATTGTATAATTTGTAATTTTGTAAAAAAAACAAAATTAAACCTTTTCCAATGTATGTGTGTTTTGGGTTAAATACAATTGGGAAAAGTGTTATAATATGAATGGATGATCATTGAATTGTAAGATAACATGCTTCAAATATAAATGTTGTAGAGTAAATGTGTGTTAAAAAATGTCTTGTGATGCATATGAGTTTAAAGAAATATGGTCAATACAAACAAGAAATACTACACTACTGAAAGAAGAATGGTGCCCCATCCTCATTGAGCACTTCGAAGGAGTATTTTGAACCCCTTCCATAAAAAATAACTTTATCAATAATTTTGTGCATAATTCTCCTAGAATATTTGAGAAAATAATAGTATATAACTACATCAATATTTACTTTGGGAAAAACACTTTTCGCAAGAATAGAAGGTGAGGTCGTTCCTGTAAGTAGATTTGCGTGCAATACAACATAAATATTAGAGAGAAATATATATTTTTAACAAAATATATCGAAAATCATCAATTTCTTTTTTATATAAAAATAATAATCATTTACATTGCATATATAAATAATGAAAACAAAAATGATCAGTTTCTGTTTTATATAAAAGTAATAATCATTTATATTACATATATATACAATGAAATCAAAATTATGAATTTATTTTTTATATAAAAGTAATAATGATTTATATGGCATATATAAATAATGAAAACAAATTTACCTTCCTTTCAACTTTTCCTAAGCGCATATGTAAAACAGTTATTTATGAGTCATTCCTAGAAACAAGCCTGCAATAATATACACATCATAAATAAATAAACAAATATTGTTATTTATGGAATAATCCAAAATATAATAAGCATAATTTAAATAAAAATATATGTGTAAAACAATTATTTATGAGTCATTCCTAGAAACAAGCCTGCAATAATATACACATCATAAATAAATAAATAAATAAATATTAATATTCATAAAATAATCCAAAAAAAAATAATTTAAATAAAAATATATATGTAAGATAGTCATTTGTGAGTCATTCATGAAAATAAATAAATAAACAAATATGGTTATTTATAAAATAACCCAAAAAATAGTATGAATTATGATTATGTATCGTAATTAATGATATAATTAATTTGATTTTTAAAATGTATGAGAGGTTTTTCCAGCGGCTGTGTGAAAAATATAAAACAACATATGTACAAGGCCATTTCAATTTACGTAGCTTAAACTATCTCCAAGAAAAAAGAGTAAGAATGGTAGAATTCCCAAAGAAGACGAATAACTATACATATATAACTAAGAATTCCCAATTGACTGGAAAGAAAGAGGTGAGCTAAGATCAACAAAATTTGAATAAACCAGTAACTCATAGAAGGGAGTTGAGGTGTATGTATATATATTAGTAATTTGAAACTGGATATTATATATTAATTTGAAAGTTCAATAAACCCATTGAAAGAAAGGAAGGGTAACCCCAAGATGATAGAAGTGGGAAGATGGTTCCATTACTGAGTTTGAACAGAAAATAAATTCAATCGTGGGCGGGTTTAATTGACACATAACACAATACACAGATACATGCGTACACTGTTAAAGTGAATCTGAATCCAAAGACATGCATGCTTACACACGTGGATAGAATTGGTATGGTTAAAATTATGGACTTGAATTTGAATCCAAAGACATGCATGCTTACACACGTGGATAGAATTGGTATGGTTAAAATAATGGAGGAGGAAACATAGCTTTACATGTAAAACTCATTCGAATGGTGGACACATTTGAGGAGAAAACAAAGCCTTAAATCCATGTCTGGTCAATTTAATAGAACTGGTATGGTGGACACATCCGAGGAGGAAACAGAGCCTTAAATCCATGTCTGATGCACTTGGCACAAGGGTAAATTATTGAGGAAACAGGGGCTTAAAACGATGGCTGATGCACATGGCACAACACATTATGGAAAAAAAAGGAAAAAAAACCACCAAACCACACGTTAAAGGAACAAAGAACACAAGACACAACCATGGGTTAATCTAATAAAGAAGAAGAGGTGTTACACAGGAAAATAAATTAATAATACAGAGACATTGATACTTGAATTCCTAGGGGATAAGATAAATTTGTGAAGAGCCACATACACAAGGGAATTATTGAGGAGGAATCAAAGGCTTAAATTCAATATAAAATGCCTAAAGCACTATGTTTAAACTAATCAAAAAGAGAGATACATATACAAATACCTGGAATTGGGATTAGATTTAATTTCTTCAGCTAAATAGGTTAGGCAACCACCTAGTTTCTTCTTTCATTCATTTCCTTGCCAATAATTTGCAATGCACCCAACAAAAATATAAGGTTATGAAATGGAATTAGTTATCGCACCAGAGCAAAGATGATTAAACAGTGAAACAAAATGAAATAGAATTGAATTTGATCCATACGATTTCTCAGAGATAAATGATCTCTATAAGCCCAAAAAAACTATTAAACAACTCAACTTAAATCAACTTCCCAGCTCTATCATTGGTGCCATTCCCTTCCCTTCTATTCTAAACCTCCTCCTCTTATAGAATATTCACATACTCAACCTAAACATCAATAGAAAATAGACCCAAAACTCAAACCACACCGACACAAGCATACCAAACTGGATATAAACATAAAGACTTAATATAAATATATATAGGGATTCCCCAACTCCTTCCTTCAACGGCTATAAGAGTGTTTTACGGCCTCTAAATTGAGGGTTCATTTTTTATTTGTTTTTTTTTTTAACTTTCAATTCTCGCGCTTTTCTGTTTTTTTGGAAACGAATGGGTTGATGCTTTTGCTTTTTTTAAATTTCTATTCTTGTGCTTTCTATTTTGAAAAAGATGCGAGGTAAATGCTTTTATTGCAAGGACCATGAATTTTCCGTCAGGTTCATGGTTTTTCTGTCAAGTTCATGGTTTTTCCGTCCACGCTGATGCTTTTGTTGGTAGGTTCATGATTCTTCCGTCCACGCTGATGCTTTTGTTTCCATGTTCATGTTTTTCCCGTCCAGGTTGCACTAATTCTTTTGTTAACAAGCTCATGCTTTTTCCATGCTCTTTCCATCCAGGTTGGGCTGATGCTTTTGTTGCAAGTTTCATTCTTTCTCCATCCACCCAGATGCTTTTGTTGCCAGGTTCATGATTTTTCTGTCCACGCGCTTTTGTTGCCATGTTCTTGTTTTTTGGGTCGACGTTGAGCGGCTGATTTGATTGTCAGGTTCATCCTTTTTGGTTGGGTGGATGCTTTTGTTGTTTTTTTTCTATTTCAATTAATGCTTTTTCCGAAGGGAAAACAATAGGGTTTCGATTCATGTTTTTGCTTTTATTTATTTTTTTATTTACTCGTATTATTATATAGATGTTAAGTTTATAATTAAGTGTCTATTTATTTTTCATTTTTCATTTTATTTATTTTTCTTATGTTTGAAGTAGGGTATGGAGGGTGTGGAATAAGATTAGAGAGTGTGATGGATATATTATGTTATTTATTTTTTATTTTATTTAATAGTTGTTATATGAAATTTATTCGATATTAATATAATATTTTATT
>APFE031095669.1:0-12035 GCA_000404065.3 Pinus taeda | reverse complement strand
GGATGACATTATGAGTTTTAGTAAAATGTGGGATGAACATTAAAAGCATGTTAAGCAGACATTAGATGTTTTGAGAAGAGAAAAAATTTATTATAAACTCTCCAAATGTGAATTTGGAAAAACCTTTCTAAATTATTTGGGTCATATAGTAGGGGGAGGTGAATTGAAAATAGATCCCTCTAAAGTGGCAGACATTGTGAACTGACCTAAAACCCAGTCTACTACGGAAGTGAGAAGCTTCTTAGGAGTAGCACAATATTGGAGGAAGTTCATTTCAATTTTCTCCTCAATTGCAGCTCCCTTACATGCTTTGACAGGATTGAACAAGGTGTTTCAGTGGGGAGGAAAACAACAGAAAGCCTTCGACACCTTGACAGAAAAGATTAGTACAACACCTGTACTAGCACTGCTAGATCTACAAAGACCACTTGAGATCCAAACTAATGCTAGTGACTATGCCATGGGAGCAGTGTTGACATAGCACGGTAAACCCATATGTTATCATTCTGAGACTTTTAATCCTGCAGTAGTTAACCATCCTACCTATGATAAAGAATTGTATGCATTAGTTCAGAGTGTGAAAAAGTGGAAACATTACTTAATGGGCAAGGAAATAGTGATAGATACTGATCATTAACCACTTCAATACCTACACTCCCAAACTAAGTTGCAATAATCAAGACATTATAGATGGATGGGTTTTCTACAATAGTTTCATTTAGTCATTAGATATAAATAGGGCATAAATAACAAGGTTGTAGACATGTTATCTAGACCCATTATAAATGCATCTACCCTACTTAAGCATAATTTTGTGCTGCATGAAATCTACATAGAACAGTATGCTCACGATATGGACTTTAAAGATGTATATGCAACTTTGAGTCAAGGCAAAAGAGTAGAAGAATTGGACTATCAAGTGAAGGACCAACTCTTATATCATTGTGGAAAACTCTACATTCCACAAACTAAGAGAGTAAAGATAATTAGGGAACCACACGCTTCTCCAATATCAAGTCACTTTGGGGTAAGTAAAATAGTTGCACAACTGCAAAGGTTCTGCTATTGGCCGAAAATGAATGAGACAGTTTCTAGATATGTAAAGGGGTGTGCTATATGTGCTAAAAGCAAGCCCAACAATAGGAAACTAGGCTTGTACACTCCCTTGCCAGTTCCTTCTCACCCTTGGGAAAGAATTTCCATGGATTTTATTGGGGGACTGCCTAAATATAGGAAAGGTCATGACTATCTATATGTTGTTGTGGATAGGTTCAACAAAATGTGTATCTTAATACCCTGTAGTAAACATATTACAACTGAACAAACTGCAAAATTATTCTTTGAACATGTATGGGTTCATTTTGGATTACCCACTTCTATTGTATCTGATCGAGATACCTGATTTGTGGGGAAGTTTTGGTCAAGTCTATGGGAACTAATGGACACCAAATTAAAGAAAAGCGAAACTTTTCATCCACAAATAGATGGATAGACAGAAGTAGTTAACAAGATGGTGATCCAACTACTGAGAGAATATTGCAGCAAACATCCTAAGCTTTGGGATGAGCACTTGTGCTATGTGCAGCATGCTTACAATAGAGCCAAACACTCTTCTACATAGAGATCTCATTTTGAGACCTGTTTTGGTTTCATACCAAGGTCTCCTCTGGATTTCTTCTTTGGTAAAGATACCATGGTTAATGGACATAGTGATATGGACTAGGCAACTAGGTTCATTGAACAGATCCAAGAGATCCATCAGGCAGTACAGGAACAACTGGAAAAGAGCCAGGCCAAGTACAAGGCTAGGCATGATAAGCATTGGATGGAGCATAGTTTTCAAGCTGGAGACCAAGTCTGGCTGTATATTAGCAAGGATAGAATGTAAGGTGAAGGTAAAAAGCTAAAACCTAGTAGGTATGGACCCTTCAGGATACTTGAAAAGATTGGTGAGAATGCTTTTCGCCTTGATCTACTAGTGTACATGCACATCTACTCAGTTGTAAGTGCAGACTGTTTGAGGTTGTTTGAACCTTCAATGATTGAGGACCCTGAAGAGTAGAGTCAATTACCTTTTGTTGATGACCTACTACCTGAATATCTTAATGAGTTACAGGAAGACACAGTGCTGGACAGGAAGGTGAGGATGACGCGTAGTGGACAAGTGGAATACCTCAGGATTGGGCTTAAAGGTTCGAAGCTGAGTAGTGCGAAGTGGATTGAGATTGGACAAGTGAGACAACAGTTTCCTCACTTAGTCGATGCTTGAAGAAAACCAACTTTTGGTGGTCCAAAAGCTTTTTCAGTAGGGAGGCCGTGATCCAAATCAAATCCATAAAAGAATGTCAAGAACTTTGACTGAATCGAGTTAAACAAATCTCTAATGAAATCCAAAACAACATCAAAACCCCTCCTGAACCAGTGGCCATGGCAGCCGGTACGAAATGACGAGGACCTTGGTCAAAGCACGCTAACTGAGGCCCATGGAGACTGCGCAAGAGGTCAAAACAACCCTTGGGAGCCCCGGATCGGGAAAAGGGAGGAAATTTTGATGTGCGATTAGCTAATCACGCATCGATAGGCGAAAAGGGTTGAAATGGAAAGCCTTAAGCACTTAGTCACGTTGGGAGCCAAAGAACCGCGGGTGGAAAAATGTAAAAAGTGCCAATGTATGATGGTGGGACCCATGACCTGGAAAATGGCAGTTTGATTAGGACGCCCTTGAGTGGTAAGAGGTTTTGGAGAAAGCGTAGCGATCACAATCAGTGATCGATGCGTGACAATGGAGGTGAGAGAAAAACTTCCGTGATCGCACGTTAACAGTCGAGCAAGTCAACCGCGCTCGACGTGTGTATGACGTTGGATCTGGAGGAGCCTAGATTGGACGGCTGAGATTGCGCCCAATGGAAAGAAGCAGAATCGACAGGGAAATAAGCTGCGATTTAAGAGGGATTTGGAATCCATTGATTGCCACAGTGGAAAAAGAGCATATTCATGATAGAACCGAAGAAATGAGCCGACGAAGCATGCTGGCACCTATTAGAGCGGGACACATGGCATTCCCTAAGAATTCATGCTGATGCCGAACAGGGAACACCAAACACAGCTGCAGAAGGTGAATCAACGCAGGTGGGAGAGGAACCGAGGAGGCATAGGATCGAATGGTTAAAGCCACGGACATAAAGACAATCTAGTAGAAGAGAATAGGGAGAAGAATCCAAGCGATCGAGAGAGACAGTGAACAGTGAACCTTGAGAGGAGGACTCAACACAGAGAGCAGTAAAGCTGAGCAGAAGAGACAGAGGGCCGAGCTGACCATAGGCAGCATCGAGCTCCAGAAAGCTTGAAGATTCAAGCCTTACCATAGAGGAATCTGTCTAGATTAAGCATCACAGTTGGCTCTTTCCACTGTAGACCAAAGGTCACAGAGTTGGCAGGAAGAAAGGGAGTTTGTGAACTCTAAGTGGCTTGGGGAATCCAAGAATCACCCTACCAAGCAAAATCTGCTGTCAGGAGAACTCATATTGAGTCCCTGCATTGTAAATTCTTTGCTGAAAGACACAATAAAACAAGGCCACCACTAAAGTTGGACCGGAGACGTAGCCCTGGAGAATAGGGTGAACTACTTATTAAAAAATGTGTGTGTCTTTGTATTGCTTACTATATTTCTCTGCTGTTTTTCCATTTAAAATCTCTGTGTATTTGCAATCTGATCGATTTGTTGTTTCAATCACATAGAACACACACCAGCACATGAGTCTGTAATACCTTTTGTTTATTAAATCTTCAACTGAGGTCACTCATAGGGTGAGAATTAGATCAACAGTTAAGGGCTTCCCCAATCCCAAAAATTTCTATCATGTGGCAACCATATGACTGCGTAGGGGGCCTAGTTTTAGGGCTGCTATTTGACCCATTTCACTAGTGCGTGCACCTAGGCATATGGTGGTCAATATGACATAGGGCTGGCTCCCATTAGCTAGCCCCCTTTGACTGGCACCCTTTTCTCTCGAGTTTGTCACATTATGGGTCATGTAAACTGGGGTTGGTCCCTATGGGCTAGCCCCTCCAACCTTGGTGCTCGATTTTGCGTATTTCTTGGGACGTGACCCTGACTGTGGGCTAGGCTAGGTGTAGTCTTCACTTATTTTGAGTGAGGTCACAAGTTTGATCCATAGGGGTGCTGTTTGGCCCTTACCTGAATTTTCGCCACCCTGAGGAGGCCGTTCTGGAGCCACTCGTTTACCTACGTGGCACTCCCACATTGGCCACTTCACCAAACCATTAGCCAATAAAAAAATGCAATGTCATGAACCAATCACACTTTTGAGCCATGTGTTGACCAACCATTGGTTGATGGAGATCCAATCACTTGCCTAGTCATGGTCCAATCAATAGTACAGATTGCTGATTAGACATCCCTACAACTCAGTTCCAATTTTTTTTTTTTTTGTTTCCCAAAATGATCAGAACATGTTTCTGGGAGCATCTAATATCAGATCTGAGTTAAATGAGTTGCATTGGATTTAGATCGCTCATATATATCCAACGCTATAAGTTTTAAGCTTTATCACACACTTTAAATTTTGAGCATTCTTTTGATCCACGATCATTCCCGATTAAAAAAAATAGACTTAACATCTAGTTGATGGAGTTTCTGTTAGAAATAATACTAAGAAAGGGGGTGAATCAATATTTACAATTCAATAACCTTTCATTTCACAATCAAATTTATATATGCTACTTCAGTGAACTGAACTCATGTGTGCACACAACTGTTATTAAGGAAACCAACGTATACCCAGAGAACTTATGATTCAATTAATTCATTATGTGTTCATCTTTAATGTGTGCATCAATACTTTATTAAATAGTAACTATGTGAAATAATAACATAATAAAATATCACACATAAGCAACACACATGAACACCAAGATTTAAGGTGGAAACCCAATGCAAGCAAAAAACAATCTACTGCTCTCGTCTCTATCTCCTTTTTAATATAAAGAAAATATGTTTACAGTATTGTACTGGTGTAGACTCATACCAATACACAATCACTCACCTGCAGAAGGCTACAACCTTCTATCGTTCTCCAGCTTCTACTCAAAGGAGCTAAAACCCCCTAGCTCTTGTACTAACCGATATGTTAACTAGTACATAGGCTCCAGCCTACAAAAGGCTATGACCTTCTTTCTTCCTCTGGGGACCACGTTTCATAAAATTTAAGACTGGATACTCTTGGTACATAAGCATACAATTAATCAACATTGTAATAATTGCATCTACCAACAATCAGTCAATCTAAACAGTCTGATCACTATCACCAGAACACTGTGCTGAACCCAAAAACCTGCATCATCAACCAAAACCAACTGTAACTTCACAGATCACAAGTAAGAATATATTCGCTACTTCAGTGAAGCCAACCTAGGTGTATCTGCTACTTCCTTTAACGAAAACTTTGTATACCTCCAAAATTACTAAATCATAAAAACCTCTAAATCAAAATTGTATCAACCGGTAACATGTTGAAGATCTACTATCAAATTACAGAGATCTAAATAGACATCAACAAAGATCACCCTTCTCACTTAATCAATCAATCAAATAAACTCAATCTCCTTATGCATTCAGTTCTACTTTCATATCTAAGAAGACATCATTGATAGACATCAGTTAAAAAACAACACTCATTCGATAGATCAGTCATCTTTGAACATCAAGATTTTCTTTTTCATATGCTAGTTGGAAGAGTCTAACCAGCATGTATACATGCCTTCAACAACATGAACCAACATATATATATGCAAATACTAACTTACAACTTTGCTGCTATTCTAAACTTCAGACATACCCAGATCATGACATTTAAAGAATAAAATATGTGTAATCAATCAAATCTAGCCCAACAAATATTATATCATACAATTATAATTCATTTCAGGTCTCATGATCCTGATCCAATATTGTATCCAAGGTGCACAAAATATTCCAGATCATATCATAATCATAGCCCTTGCAACATAAAATATACTTTAGATAGAGGTATTCCTGAGAAGCCCTTTCGCTTACACACTTGGCCCTTTGATCTTCTCCTCATATATTTTGTTGCCTTTCTCAATACCTGAGACCAAAATAACACTTAGAACATGTGGTATTCTTGGATGAGATCAAATAACCGTTACTTCACTCAATATTGTGGGCTAATACCATGGTATTGACCCTTGGTATTGTTTAATCTTAAATTTCCTTGATTTTCCAACCCATACGCGCTTTTCCTCTTGTGAAAGTGCGTGCATACGTATATGCGCTTTTTGTTCTATGAACTCGCATGTATATGATTTTTTGACAAGGTGAACCTACGTATACAACTTAAACTAAATTAAAACATCTTTTTTATTCATATTCTTGATTTTGATCAGTAATCCTTTGTTCCAACTTCATATTCTTCTGTACCATTTCCCTGTTATCTCTTAATTGACCTGTTAAAATCTGAGTTTCCCTTTACCAAATATGAACTGACTTGTGAGTGAGTTTCCATAAAGGATAACACATGTATCATAACGCCAGCAATCTCCCCCTTTGCACTTGATGGAAACCATATTGGTTTTGATTACTTCAAGTTGCAGAAACTGTTAGAGTTATCAACCAACACCAAAATACTATCCCCCTTTGACATCCAGGGCAAAGGGCAGACCAAAATATTCTCCCCCTTTGAGATACACTATGCAGTCCATGTTACGCCTGAGTACATGTAGATTGTGTAGAGATATTTTTCAAAAGAATAACATGACTCTATAACTCAACTATGTGAGTATGACCTTCCTATCACCAATGACCCATACATACATCAATCACCCAACCAAGTGGGGATATACCAAATGTTCATACATGACTTAATAATTTTAATTATTACATCATCCTTGCCATGTTGAGATTTTCTGTTTGAAGTGAAATAGGCAGAAATCTCTGTAGGTGACAACAATAGGAATTCAGTTCCTAGATTAGCTCCAGGTTGTTGGGAGGGATTTAATGCCTCCTATATTTGATGTGAGGGAGTTAATGAGGTTGTTAGATTCTCTATGCTATATAACAGGCAACCATTCGGATGGTTTGCTAAGAGAGTGAGAGGTTTTTGTGAGGATTTCTTGATGTAATCTCCTGTTTAATTAATAAATTCCTGATGCCTATGTTTGGTGGACGTAGCCCAGATTGGTTGGGTGAACCACATTAAAAACTGTGTCATATGTGCTTGATATTCTGCTGTGTGTTTATTTGATTATGCTGTGCCTTTGGATTCCAACAAGTGGTATCAGAGCGATGTTGGAGAACAACTGAGCGCTGGTCGTGGATTAGCGCTAGTGCGTGGATGTCCCTTGCTGCGTGTGTGTGCTGGAGCTGATATACCTGGTGCGTTGAGAACCTTTCTCTGGTGGGAGCACTATAATACCTGTGTGTGTGGAGCTGTTGGTGCATGGAGAATTGATTGCTGGTGCGTTCTCGAGGTATTTTGTTTCAGTTTTTTAAATAAACACACATGCGCATTGAATATGGGAAGCAATCCTTGCTGTTTGTTTTTTAAACGTTTCACATTATAATGGAACCAGATTTTAGATATTGTATTAAGGATCCGGTGGCGCATGAATCCACACAGAACCGTAATTGTTTTTTATAACTGCAAAACCAAATTGTAATCTGGTTATGTGTGTGGGTTATTTTTTTTTTTGAAATCGCTATGCTGTGAGAGCACTTCGCGGACATATGGAGTTGCGTATACCAGTTCTGGGTTGCGTATAACAATTCTGAGGATTCCCGTATGGATTTGTGTGGGTTGTGTATACCAGTTCTAAGGATTCCCGTATGGAGTTGCGTATACCAGTTCTGGGTTGCGTATTATAGGCAGCCATCGATGGGTCTTGGTTGCTGAATATACTCATCATCGTGCATTTGACAGGCCGCGGTTGGCATCTTCGGCTTCGCCTACTGATCTGTAGTGGGCCCCCTCTATTCCAATTGGTATGAAAGATTGGTGCTGCGTATGTCTCTAAACCATTTTTTTGTTTGTTGATATACCTGAATCTCTTCATTATTTTGGAAGGTTGGATTGTTTGGAGATATTAATGCCAGGTTATGATTCTTAGCTGGCTTTAGGGGTTCATCTAGTTTATATTATCATTATTCGGTGATTTTGATTAAAGCGATTAAACAAAGGTGAGTTGGTTGGAATCATTGGAAAGGCGATAGGTGCGTGAATGCATGGATTTCAGAGGATAAACTGTAATGTTGCACAAGAAATTTTGTTTTTGTGTGAAGTGCAAGCAAGAATTTTTTTTTTGTGTGAAGTGCAAAAGGGCAGTTTTTTTTTAAAAAAAGGCAAAGGCACAAAGGCATAGGCAATTTTTTTTTTTAATTGCTGGTATTTAAACATTGGCATTGGAGATTATTGTGTTTTTTGTTGGTACAAATGGTGAAAACTCAAAGTGCCCGGTTTGAAATTGAGAAATTCAATGGCAAGAATAATTTTGAGATCTGGAAGGTGAAGATGCATGATTTACTTGTCCAACATGGCGTGGCAAAGGCGTTGTTGGGCAAGTCCAAACAACCTTACAACATCACAGATAGTGAGTGGGCCGAGATGGATGAAAGAGCGATAAGTGCTATTCGACTGTTTCTAGCTGATGATGTCCTGTTTAATATTGTGTCGGAGACAATAGCTGCTGGTTTGTGGACGAAACTAGAGAAACTGTACATGACCAAATCCTTAACCAATAGGATTCTCCTGAAGCGACAGTTGTACGGTTTGCGAATAAAGGAAGGTACATCGATTGCTGGTTATTTAAATGATTTTAATACTCTTCTTGTGCAATTACAAAGTATAGAAGTAAAAATACCATCCGAGGATAAAGCTATTACTTTATTGTGCTCGTTGCCAGAGTCATGGGATCATTTTGTTACTTCTATAAGTCTTAGTTCATCAGAAACTATTGAGTTTGATGATGTAGTTGCATCCTTATTATCGGAAGAAACAAGGAGGAAGTCGCATTCCGAAACCTCTACATCAGAAGCTATGATAGTTAGAGGTCGTTCGAAAGAAAGACGCCCCAGGAAGCTGAGTGACTCATGTTCAAAGTCGAAAGGGAAGAAGAGTAAGCTAAAGTGCTGGTTTGTGGCAAATCAGGGCATTTAAAGAAGGACTGTTGGAAGCGTCAGCAGCAAACTTCAAAAGTAGAGTCTTCGACAGAGAAGAAGGAGGTGAATACGATAGATACAGGTTTGACATCTGGTTCAGGTATGAGTGATGAAGTATTATCAGTTAATGTGTCAAATCATGGTCAACATTGGTTGTTAGATTCCGGTGCATCAAACCACATGTGTATCCATAAAGAATGGTTTAAGACATATAAATCAATTAATGATGGAGTTGTGTACATGGGTAATGATGTAACATGTAATATTATGGGGATTGGGAGCATACAACTACAAATGTTTGATGGGACAACTAGAATATTAACTGATGTGAGGCATGTACCAGATTTAAGGAAAAATTTGATTTCATTAGGGGCACTTGATTCAAATGGATATAAAACTGTAATTCAAGGTGGAGTAATGAAAATTTACAAAGGCATTTTACTAGTTATGAAAGCTAAGAAAGTAGGAAATCTATTTCAGTTAGAAGGAAGTACATGGTCAGATTATGTGTCTACGGTGTCTGAACATGGCAGTAGTTCCATTCACTTATGGCATCAAAGATTGGGGCATATGAGTGAAAGAGGGTTGAAAATTTTGGCTGATCGAAAGTTACTTCCAAATCTAAAGTCTGGAAAGTTAGATTTCTGTAAGCATTGTCTGTTTGGAAAACAAAGTAAACAAAAGTTTAAAACAGGCAAACATACTAGTAAAGGCGTACTTGATTATATCCATTTAGATGTTTGGGGACCAGCCCCTACAACCTCATATGGTGGCTCGTCTTATTTTGTATCATTCATTGATGACTTTTCTAGGAAGGTTTGGGTCTACATGTTGAAAAGAAAGTCTGATGTTTTTTCAGTTTTCAAGCAGTTTAGAGCATTGGTAGAAAATAGCACTGGTAGGACAATTAAGTGTTTACTAACTGACAATGGTGGTGAGTTTACTTTCAAGGAGTTTGACAGCTATTGCAAGGATGCAGGGATCGAGAGGCATAAGACCACGGTTTATACTCCTCAGCAGAATGGAGTTGCTGAACGCATGAACAGTACTCTTCTCGAGAGAGCAAGGAGTATGCTGAGTAACGCCGGGTTGCAAAAGGAGTTGTGGGTGGAAGCGGTGGCAACGACTTGTTATGTGATAAATTGATCTCCATCGACGGCGATAGACTGCAAGATTCCGCAAGAGGTATGGAAAGGACACCCTTGTGACTATTCTAAACTCATAGTGTTTGGTTGTGATGCATATGCTCTAGTTCCTAAACATCTGTGAACTAAGTTAGATCAAAGTCTAAAAGGTATATCTTTGTTGGGTATGGTGTTGGAACAAAGGGATATAAATTGTAGGATCCTACTACCCGCAAAACCATCATCAACAGAGATGTAAAGTTTAATGAATCCTCTCTTGTACAGTTAGATGTAGATAGTCGATTGAAACAGGATGATGTATCTGACTTTCAGCACATTCAGTTTGATAGCATTTCTAATGATAGTCATGATGACCATAGTTCAGATACTAGTCATGAACAGGTTTCAGAATCAGAACATGAACAGGGTTCAGGTTTAGATCATGAACAGGTCTCAGATACTGATCATCAAGAAGTTCCTACAGATCATAGTCAGCCAATCGAGGAAGCACCAGAAACATCCTTAAGGAGGTTGACAAGAATCAAACGGCCACCAAGAAGGTATGATGATTATGTTACTTTAGTTGCATTTACTGCTAATGACGATGAACCTCTGTGCTATCAGGAAGCAATAGAAGGTTCGAAAAGTGACAAGTGGAAAGCAGCCATGAAGGACGAAATGATGGCCTTAAGTAAGAACAACACATGGGATCTGGTTGAGCTTCCAAAAGGCAGGAAAATTGTGGGTTATAAATGGGTCTTCAAGCTGAAACGGGGTGTGAATGATACGGAAGACAGGTACAAAGCGCGACTGGTTGCAAAAGGGTTTTCTCAGAAAGCCGGTATTGACTTTCATGAGATTTTTTCACCAATGGTTAAAATTGTTTCAATTAGAATTGTGTTAGCATTAGTGGCTTTGCTTGATTTAGAGTTGCAGCAGTTAGATGTTAAGACTGCATTTCTACATGGTGATTTAGATGAGGAAATATATATGGAACAACCGGAAGGGTTTGTTCAACATCGCAATGAGAAATTTGTCTGCAAGCTCAAGAAGTCATTATATGGCCTGAAGTAGTCGCCTCGGCAGTGGTATAAGAAGTTTGATTCTTTCATGTTGAGTCATAAATATGTTAGAAGTGAATATGATCATTGTGTTTATTTTAAGCAATTTAATAATGGCATATTCATTATCTTAGTATTGTATGTGGACGATATGCTTTTAGCAAGCAAAAGCATAGAAGAAATCAATAGGTTGAAGGCTCAGATGGTAAGGACATTTGATATGAAAGATCTAGGAGCAGCAAGACAGATTTTGGGCATGGAGATTTTCAGAGACAGGAACAATGGTAACTTATGGCTATCACAACAGAGGTATATTGAGAAAATACTTTTGAGATTTGGTATGAATAATGTGAAGCCTGTGTCAGTCCCTTTAGCTTCCCATTTTAAGCTTTCTTCGAGTTTATGTCCTAATACAGATGAAGAAAAGGATTATATGTCTCGAATTCCATATGCCAATGTAGTAGGGTTTTTAATGTATGCGATGGTTTGTACTCAACCAGATATTTCACATGCAGTTGGGGTTGTCAGTAGGTATATGGAAAATCCGGGTAAAGAACACTGGTCAGCAGTGAAATGGGTGCTTCGGTATTTGAGAGGCACAAGTAGTTATTGTATCACTTACAATAAGAGTAGTGAATTTGTTTGCGGGTATGTTGA
>APFE031095667.1:14233-66890 GCA_000404065.3 Pinus taeda | reverse complement strand
TTAATATTAATAATAATTTATTATAATCAAGTGAATCAAATTAACAAAATAGCATCTCTAATTTATAACAATATATAACAATTTATATTAACAATTTTAATATTATGAATGCTAATTATTAGTATTAATCATTATATTAATAATAATAAAAATTATTATTCCTATTAATAATAACTATTAATATTAATAATTATTATAGTTAAATCTTATAACCATTTTATATTAAATTTTAATTTTAATACTAAATGAATATTAATATTATGAAATACTAATTCTTAGTATTAATATTATATTAATAATAATAATAATTATTATTCTAATTAATATTATATTATGATACTATTCTTAGTATTATATTATATATTAATAATAAAAATTATTATTTTGCTTAATATTATTAATAATAATAATTCTAATTTATGTTAATAATAATTACAATTATAATTTATATTAATAATAATAATTCTAATTTATATTAAGAATAATTTAAAAATATATATATATATATATATAATAAAAGGAACTAATCAAATAAAAAGAAATGAAATTGGTCGACCTGTCATCAAATAAAAAATGACAACCGACCTTCTTAATTTTCCCTCCTCTTTACTATTTATCCCTCTAATCAGCGCTTCTTCTATCAAGCATTCATTTGGTCCTGATGATGGATCCCGGTTGGGATTTGAAACGTTGGCAAAAAATGGTTCTTACTGTGGATTCTCCGGTAACTAAATCAAAAGATATTGTGGTTGCTGACATCCCACCAAAGTATGGCATGCTGTTATCCAGCTCATGGGGAGCCAAACTTTAGGGATCTTTACAACTAGATATGTCATATGCAACAATCTTTGTTTTTGGACAAACTAAGAAATTGTATCGAGAAACCTTAATGAAATACATGGTAAGTAGCTAGGATTGACCTCAAAACTTTACTATCTACTCCGTACATTTAGACATTGATTCCTTTATCCTGTATAATGCTGATCAAACACAAAAAAACTATTTTAGACAATATTGATGCAGAACCAAAAGAAATTGCAGTTTCTATACAAAATGAAACTAACCAAACTTTAGAACTTTCCAATAAATAAGGTGGCCAAATTGCTATAAATGAGGAAAAGTTTGTTGCACCAGATAGTGAAAATTATGAGCATAAGATATTATGGCATCTTGAGTTTGATGGGTCAATCAATAAGTTTGGAGCAGGAGCAGGAGTGTGGATACACAACTTGGAGAATAATCACTCAGAAGGCCATGCATACAGACTGAATTTTAAATGTACTAACAATATGGCCAAGTATGAAGCATTAATTGTAGGTCTTAAATTAGTTAGGAATCTAAGAGCTAAAAGAGTTTCTGTCATGGGAGACTTTGAACTAGTTATAAAACATATTGATGTTGTATATATAACAAAGGACCCTAGATTAAGTTGTTATAGAGGAACTATTGTAGAAATACTTAACACTTTCTTAGAAACCAAGCTTGCAGTAATTCCTAGAAAACACAATATGCAGGCTCATAGTTTAGCAATGTTTGCCAACACCTACAAGTTACCCTTCCAACCTAACCATTAATACATTGTTGAAGTTAGGCATAGACCTGCAATTCCAGATAATTTGAAGAACTGGCAAATATTTTCTGATGACAAGCAAATAAACAACTTTTTAATCTCAAAAGAAGAGTTTGTAAATATCAATATAGATACTGACACATCCATAGATCCTAACACTAAAGATGAGATAGAAATGAATCAGATAGAAGGTGAAGAAATAGATAGATTTCATCCTACTAAATTCACTAAGTTAGATATAGAAGACCTAAATCAAGTTGAGATTGATAAAATAATCAGTGAAGGCACTGAATCAATTAATATCAAAGATAATTTCTTACCTAAGGGATTAACCCCTTTGGAAGATTTGTTTGATTCAAATGATGTTCCTAGGAAACCTAAAATGGAATCTTTGAAATCTGATATAGAGGAGGGTAATATAGGCACTGAAGAAAATCAAAAACTAATCAAACTTTCGCAATCATTACCTCCAACTGAAAAAGTGAAATACATTGAATTATTAAAAGAATTTCAAGATGTCTTCGCTTGGAGTTATGAGGACCTCAAATCCTATGACACCAACATCATACAACACAGCATTCCTATAAAATAAAATCAAAAGCCTTTCAAACAAAAACTTATAAGGATTAATCTTGTCTTATTACCAGTAATTGAAAAGGAAATTTAGAGGATATATGATGCCAAAATAATTGCACCAATCATATTTTCTGATTGGGTCTCAAACTTGGTGCCAACTAGGAAGAAAATTGGTGAGATCAGACTCTGTGTGGATCTTAGAAACCTCAACAAAGTATCACTAAAAGACAATTACCGTCTCCCCAAAATGGACCACATTTTACAGAGAGTATTTGGAGCAACCAGAATCTCATTGTTGGATGGGTTTTCTGGTTATAATCAGAGCTTGGTTCATCCAAATGACCAACCCAAAAATGTCTTTACTACTCCTTGGGGCACATTCATGTATGTGAAAATGCCTTTTGGACTAATGAATGCAAGAGCTACTTTCCAAAGGGCTGTGGATATAGCCTTTGCAAAAGAAATTCATGATTTCCTTGTGATATATCTAGATGATATTACTGTATTTTCAAAATCTGACAATCAACATTTGGATCATCTAAGGCAAGTTTTTATTAAATGCAGGAAATATGGAATTTCCTTTAACCCCAAGAAGTCTTTGTTTGGGTTAGAGGAAGGAAAGTTAGTAGGTCATATAATTTCAAAAGATGGTATACGAATAGACCCTACAAGAAAAGAAGCCATCTTACAGATACAACATCTGAGGAACATTAGAGAATTGCAAGCTTTCTTAGGAAAAAATAATTTTCTTAGAAGATTTATTTCTAATTTAGCAGAGTTAATTAGATCACTGAACAATATGGTGAAAAAAGATTTGACCATAAAATGGACTGTTGAGGCTAAGAAATCCCTTGAAGACATTAAACTAGCATTAACTAAAACACCAGTGTTAATCAGTCCTAAATTTGACAGAGATTTCATCTTATTTTCCTTTTCTTCTGAGCACACAATTGTTGCAGTTCTAATGCAGAAAAATGTCCAAGGCTATGAATAACCTATTGCTTTATTTAGCAAAGCCCTGAGAGATGCCCCCTTGAAATATAACATAATGGAAAAACAAGCCTTTGCTTTGGTCAAAGCCATCAAGGATTTTAGGGTATACATCTTGTATTCTCATATAGTGGCCTATGTTCCTAATTCAGTAGTCAAAGACATCCTAACTTAGGAAGGTCCAGATGGAAAGAGGGGGAAGTGGATTGCTACTATTCTAGAATATGATATAGAAATCAAACCAACTAAGTTAATTAAGGGCCAAGGTTTAGCCAAGCTCATGGATGAATCGAACTGTCAGGCCTTGGATATAAACTTTATTGCAGCAGTAGATGATGGAGAGGAGATGGCGACTCCACTAATTAGCCAGGCCTTTATTGAATCACCTTAGTATGCTGATATCATTTATGTTTTACTGAACTTACAAGATCCTCCAGAATTATCTAGGACTAAAAGTAGATTTTTGAAGATGAAATCCTTAAAATTTTATATATTAGGCAATGCTTTGTTTTGGAGACATCATGAAGGAATTCTTCTCAATTGCTTATTAAAAGATGAATCTGACAAGGTGTTGCAAGAGTTTCATTCAAGTGACTGTGGAGGACACCTTTACTGGAAGAGCACAGCATATAAAATTCTTAGAGCTAGTTTCTACTGGCCTACGTTGTTTTCTGATGCCAAGAAATATGTGACCTCCTATCACAAATGTCAAATTTTTGAGGGAAAGAAAAAGCTTTTACCTTTAACCCTCAAGCCAATCTCTACTGAAATAACTTTTCAACAATTGGGTTTAGACTTTGTTGGCGAAATTCACCCACCCTCCTTTGCCCAACACAAATGTATCCTCACAGCCACAAACTATTTCAAAAAATGGAAAGAGGCCATACCTTCAAGGCAAACCACAGACACTGTTATCATAACCTTCCTTGAAACCAATATTCTATCAAGATTTGGATGTCCAAATAAGCTCATTATTGATAAAGTAACAACCTTTAAATCCAAAATAATGATAGATTTCTGTAACAAGTATCATATAACCCTGGGCCATTCCACAACCTATTACCCTCAAGAAAATGAATTGGTAGAATCCTCAAACAAAAGCCTGGTAAACATCATCAAGAAGTTACTAGAGGGCAATAAGAAAACATGGAATAAAAAGCTAGTCAATGCCTTGTGGGCAAATAGACTAACCACTAAGAAATTAATTGGTACTTCTCCCTATCAACTAGTTTATGGGATGGAAGTTGTTTTTCCATCTTCCTTGGGAACACTAGTGATGAAGTTGCTTCAAGAATTGCAGGTTGAACCAAATAGTATCCAAAGAAGAATCAATCAAACAATTCATCTTCAACAAACCAAGGAAGAGGTCTATATCAGGTCTCAAGTTATGCAGGAAAGGATTAATAATATTTTTGATAAGAGAACCAAGGCTCAAGGTTTCTACCTTGGTGACAAAGTACTCAAGTGGGATTCAAGAAGGGAAGACAAAGGTAAACATGGGAAATTTGATTTCCTATGGAAAGGCCCATATGTCATTTATGCTTTCAGAGGTAATAATGATTTCTTCCTAAGAGAAATGGATGGTATAGAAGCAAAAGGTGGGCCAGTGGATGGTCGAATGCTAAAACACTATTTTGAACCTAGTTACTAATTTTCATCTTACATTAGAACATATTTCATTTTAAAAAGTCTAGATTGGATTAGATCGTGATTTTTGAAGTTGAAGCCCGAAGAGAAGGCCCTAAGCTTTGAAAGATTCACTGTCATAAGTATTAATAATGCAGATGCATAGAGGAACATTTTGCAAGGTAACATCAACAACAATTCAAGGGCTATTGATCTAGAACTTTCTTGAAATTTCACTAGAAAATGCCATCCCCAAGTGGAGCCACTGTTAGGTTTCTATACCAATAGGAGCCATAATTTTGAATGACTAAGGTGAAGCCTTGTAATATTGTACATACCTTTGCTTTCTGTAAATGTTTTCCATATTAAAAAATTAAAAAAAATGTAAAGAGGGTACATCCTAAAAGAATAATCAAAAGACAAAAAGAGTAAGAAAAGGTTAAAAAAATGAAAATATATGAACCCCAAAACACAAAAAGAGACCATGAAAGTAAGCAAGTCAAAGTGCCACTACTATTTACTTTTATGCATAATAAATGATTGTGAGAAGCTTGTTACTCATGCCACAATCCATGATAGTCAAAATGTTTAAACTTGGCTATTTCATGTTTTAAATTTTATGTTTATAGTTAGAGAATAAAATATGACCAAACAGTGTAATCTTGGTAGATCATTAGATAGGTAGAGTAAATAAAAGGAGCTCACCAGTTAAATCTAAGCCCTTGGATGATATAAGGTTAGAATTATATAGTTTACTTTGTAAAAGAAAATAAAAAGATTGATAAGAGTTTGCTAGCATGCACCTAAATAAAGTGAAGAAAAAATGGTAGGGTAAGTAAATGGGTAAGTAGTAGAAAGGCTGCAGAAATACCATGTGATTACACAAAAGCACTTATGTCATTGTTTTGAATGCATCTTTCAAATATGCATAAGTAGTAAACAAAGCAAAGGCAATGGTTCACAATATGATTTATTTAACATCCCCTCGTTCATTGCAACCCTTTACTTCACTAATTTCCCATTAATAAGTTCTAGTACTTAAATCTTACAAGTCTTACAAGTCAAAATGGCTCAGAGAATTTCTCTGACTTTTGGAGAGACTGTACCCTTGGCTTGATGGCTTATGGACAACAAGTACTAGAACCCCCTTCATAAAAACACATTCCCCCTTCATAAAATCTGTTTCCCCTCATTTCCCTAAGAAAATCCATTTTCCTAAGGTTTAAACACCTTTTACCTAGGAAAGATAATAGCCCCCCGTATAATACCCTTTCATACAAAAAACCCACAAAAAGCCTTTTCCCTAAGTATAAAACTAAAAGCATAAAGGCTTACTTTACCGTTGTACGAAGGAAAAACCCACTCTGTCATCGTAATTTCATATTAATTTCTAATATTATTATATTAATTCCCCAAAATCCCCCTTATCTCATATTAAATTAATTCCCTTACGTAAATACCCCCACCCTTAGTTTTCATAAAAACTATATAAATCACCCATATCCTCATATAATTTTACTTAATTTACCTAATCTCAGTAAACTTAAGTTAATCCTGGTATTAAACTCACCCGACTCCCTAATCCGTCATTAAGCCCGACCCGATCATCTTAAACGTCTGATGTATCGCTAAACTAATCTGGAACTATCGTGATTAAACCCCTAGACCCCCCATCAGCTCCCGTCATTTCCCCCCGCGCAGCTCTTTCGCCCAACTACCATTGATCATTACCCCCCCTCATCCAATGGCACACAGCCATATCAGCTGCGCCCGATGGCCGAACAATAACCACCCGATAAAGTTGTTTTACCTGACCTCGAGGATGCTACATGTCAAGTGTTGTATCACATTGGGTGACCCCTCCCGAATACCGCCCGCACCACAAAAGCGGTGTGATGGCCCTCCAAAACCGCTTCCCCCATTTAACCGAAAAATCGTCAACTGTTCATCCAAAAGTGAACGCACCAAAATTAATTATTTTCTCTATAAAAGGTAGCAAAGCCCTCTTCCGCCCTTTTTCCACATGTTCTTTGTGTAAAATCTGTAAACCATTGCAATCCCTGCGAACAACAAATTTACCACCAAACTTTCAAGACCGCTCCAGAAGACGCTACAAACAACCTAGCTGACCTTCCAATCTGTACCAAGACCACGCCAACCACTGCAGCTGCGGTGAACCACCATTTCATAACCAATTCACCCAGTTCTAGGTATTTCACCACAAATTACCCCTTGCCCCTGCAAATTTCAAAACCTTTAGCCTGTGTAGTGTTTTGATTTAAACAATTGAGTAAAAATACTGCCAATTAAAGAAATTGCTTGCCTAAACCCTTTGAAAAACCTCAAAAATTTTGATAAAACCTCCCCGGAGCATAATTAAAATCCACAAGAATTGAATTATGGCTTCCCCTGTCACCATGGACGTTAGACCCTTTACTACTCCAAACCTAGTCCTGGACCACCTTCCCCTGGCTGACAGGGATTTCCAAATCAAAGACATAACTGCAATAGAGCTCTTGCTTAAAATTCATTACTTAAGAAAAGACAAATATTTGAACCATACAAATGATATTGGCCTCTAGGAGTCCAATTTACCTAGATACCAGTTCCCTCAAGTTCATATATTTCCAGAAATTGTTCATATGTGCTATGCATGCTACGTCCCCAACCATAAAGCCATAATGTCTCATGACCAGAAGGTTCTATTCACTATCACAACCGAGTCCATTAATGAAATGTTTTAGTTCCAACTAGGGTCAAACCTAACCCCACTCTGAATTGGAGATCTATTGGACCGGTATCCCAAGCTAAGCCCATCAAGGTTGGTCCAATTGTTCCAAACCATCATTAGAGAGGAAAAACACATCCCTAAGGGTCCCCCTCCATATGTAGAAACTATTTTCTCTAAATGGGTCCAGAACATTGTAACCATGATATCCTGTGTTTTGGGTTACTCTACCAGTGAATACATTGATGAACTTATTCTTGCTCTCATGTCCATTTATATCCCAAGGCAGCCTCCTCCAACCATATATGACTTTGCCAATTCCATAGCTAATAGAATGCATGAGCAGTTCACAAGAATGGGCAATGAGAGGGTATTCAAATACTCCTTTGTATTGTACCATCTATTTTTTTATTATCAATTGGATAAGTTTCCTTTCACTCTCCAGAAGCTTGACACCAGGGGCCAACCTAGATCTGTCATTTTTTGGGCCCCACTTTTCCATGATTTTGGATCACTATATATATACTTAGACTTCATAGGTTATTTTGTGTATCCAATCATGACTATGCTCACTGGAAATCCTCCTCCTAGGATTACTCCAGAGATAAAAAGAGTCCTCCATCTTTCCAAGCCAACCAAAGTGGGTGATTGGCACCTTTACCAAAACCACACAGAAATCAGAATATATGGTTGCTTGCTTGCACCATATAAGTTGCCAAGATACCTCCCTATGAGGTTTTTTTCCTTAGAATATTACAGACATATCATCAATGCAGATGAAGTCAACTTTGTCAATGCCAAGAAGAAGGGCTATTTCAAAATCAAAGACCAATCAGGTCCCTTCATATGCAATTCCAGAGAGGTAGACCTAATCCTACAAAGAATGAAATTCCAAAGGAGTTTTGTATGGAGATATGACCCTTTAGAATTCATTACCAAGAAAAGGCAAAAGGTCAAGATAGGACCTTTTATTCACCACCCCATACCAGAGATAGAGGCATATGCCAATTAAACAGAATGGGTGGAAAATACTTTAGTAGAAAGAGACAACACAAGGGTAGATGTAGAAAATGCTCTGATTGATTTGGAAAAGCAACCTGATGAGAGCACTTTCCTGCAGGTACCAGAAGAACAAGAAAGAGCCATGAGCACCCCTCCAGTCATGCAGACTCCTCGGAATGAGGAGAAAAATCCAAAGAGAAACAGAGAGGGAGCTTCCACTTCAGGAATGGACACCTCTAATTTGCAACAAGAAACAAGTCACAACAAGAGGCAAAGGCTCAATCCCACCTCTGAATAGGAATACATAGAAGGATGAACACAGGTTACTGACATAGAGGTAGACAGAAGCAGGCCCACAAATCCATTTGAAGACATACAAGAGCCTTCCACGTCACAGACTTAGATGTTGGAAAGGCAACTTAGTGTGGAAGTGTCTTCCTTCAATAGGCTTACTGACAAAGACTAGGACATAAAAGAAAGGTACAAGGAAATAAAAATGAGGAATGAGAGGCTTAAGGCCCAAACATATGCTCAATACCTAAAGTTCACTTCCACAAATCAAACAAGACTAATGTCAGCCTTTGACATCAAGGAGGGAAAGCTGCAGATGTCCTTTATCAAACCTATAACGCAGCAACCCAAGACATCATTAGATTTCAAGAGGGTTGACTTTGAAGTGTTAGCAAGGGATATTCATCCCATAGACCAGATAAAATTTCATAAACAGGCTAGAGAGATGATATACTCCACCCTCATAGGTAAAGCCATAGCTTCCCATTAGCTATAAAACTCATTGATCAACATCTCAACACAATTTTAGTTGGAGGAGGCCTCCTCACAACCCAAGGACACGAGGATTAAGTATTTGGAAGACTTGGTTATTGAGCTAGGACAAGATCCCAAGGATATAAAAGCTACTGAGTAGATGATGAAGAAGAAGAACGATTGTTGCATTGAAGAAGCAATTTAAGATACCTTAGCTGAAACATCCTTAAGCACTTGAAGTCATAGAGAACCAAACCAAACATGAGGAGTTGATGGAATTGGTTCTAAAAATCAATGATCAACTAAAAGAAACCGAGAAAGATTTGGATAATTTAATCCAATTAAAGCAAACTGACATTGCATCAACTTCTATAAATTCATCCCTACAATATCTACAACAATCCCTTCTACGCTGGCAGCTTCACTTGCACCAACAACTCCACCTGCCACAGCATTGCCAATTACAACAGAGTCTGCAACAACAGCAGGTACATTAGGAGAAAAATCAGCAGAATTAGTTAAAGCCATGGAAGAGATGTCAATTCAGTCTATAGAAATGAAAAGACTGAAGGAAAAGGTAGAAACTTTAGAAACTGACTATAAATTTGCACAAAATATGAAAAAAGAAGAGGCAAAGAAAGCCAACAGGATGAGTGAAAAGGTTAAAGCCTTGGAAAATGACCTAACATTAGAGAAACCCCTTGGACAGGCCAAGGAAATGTTATGGGCCAATATCATTGACTCCATCAAGGATATTTGGCCATCTATCAGGTTATGTTTGAGTAGACAAAATTGATAAAGGTAGCTACAGTAGCTATTCAAACAGTCAAGAAAGAATTGGGTGAAATGCCAAAGGATGCCAATAGACTCATCCACTTCCTTAACAACAAAATAGATATGAGCTTCAGGAGCTTAATATAGAAGACAAGACTGAAACCATATTGGAAATAAGAAAGGTCCTTTCCAAGAGAAACCTAATGCTGAACTTAGAAGAAAAGTGCCACAACATGCAGGTGGCCATTGATAGATTCATGGCCAAATTCAGAATTTTGAGGGAGAAAGGATTTCCTAGTCCATTGGTCATCAATGACAAACTTATGAAACAACTAGACTATGATAATAGATTAAGGTAGTTGGCTAAGAAATAAACTAGCACTTCATCTATAAAAGTACTACCAACAGGTAAAGTTTTGTATAATGCATTCGAGAACTTGTTTTTTTGTTCAACATGAGATTAAACACTCGTTCATCACTAAGCCCATTTTTTACAAGTACACTGAAGCTAATGAGATATATAGGCGAATGATGAATGTGAAATTACTTGATGCAGAATGGTAGGAGAAAATCAATGATAACAAAAAGTTACTGCACAGTAAAAATAGAACATCCAGGTAAATAGATGAAAATAGGATAGTATGGTTAAAGAGTATCAGGGTCAAAGAGTATCAGGTGAAAGGTAAAAGTTGAAGAAGATTCCAGTGTGAATGACCACAACTGCAAGCCAGCATAAAGGGCTACAAATCCAACCATAAAAGGAAATAGTACCACATAAAAAGGGACAACAGGAAACAGTTCAATCGCTATCTCTATCTTCTTGCAAGAAGATATTTATATTTCCTAGATTAAATCTCAAGTTAGTTTGAGATATTTTATAATAATTTTTTGTGTAAATACTTCACAATTCGAAGTATGTGGGGTGGATTCTTAGACATTTCCATAGAATTTCCTGATCAAAAGACTGTAATCTATTGTATCATTGTTTGGACCAGCAAGCTAGATTAATGAATAAAGACAAGACATTTAACAAGATTCATGTGTAGAGCGAAGTATAGACAAGTATTTTCTCTTGTGTTGTTATCTTTGTTTAAATTTTTTTCCAAAATATTTAATGTATCTGAAATATGAATGCTATAATATGGAATGATATCTCAGAATTTGCTTCATTGCACTCTGTTTTAACTATTATGCATTTTAATGTTTTCTGTTAACTATCTAAGTTAAGGAATTCCTGAATGCTCCTTAGTTTATGTAGTCTCCCTGTAATCTATAGTAAAGGATTCTTAATTTCCCTTTGCTCATGATTATCCTCGATTCCTCATTTTAATCCTGGTCTGAGAATTCTTAAATGCTCTCTCACCCTAGTTAAGATCATTTCACCCATCCAGCCCAAAGACCTGCACTTTACTCTGCTAGCTTGCCATTTGAACACTCTCTTTAATGAGTTAATTCCAGTTCTACTGTCCTTATTTGACTCCATAGCCCAATAGTCCAGAGACATCATTCTATCCATTTGTTTTAAGGATTCCACCATCCAACCTTCAATACAAATCAAAACCCTCTGAACTTTAAGAACTAGCCTAAAATCCCAGCAAACAAAGCTAAATCATATAGAGAGATCCCTCTCTGAGTCATAGGTTGGCTAGAGCCTATACTTAAAAGATTGGTTTGTGGTTACCTCAGTCTTTTCCTTCTTCTGATAACTTCTAGGGAAAAATTGTAAGTGATAACACATGCAACTGTACACTATCAGGTGGCTTCACGAAGGGCGAGATCTCTTTATCGACCAACAATGTCACCTTCCCTACAGAATCAAGCCCTTCATAGATGAGGTACTATGTGATGTTTCTCCTCTTGAATTTTTTGATGTATTATAAGGCCAATCATACCTATGGAACAACATGATGTGTATGAATCTAGCCTCACATTGTTATTATTACTTTGGGTAATAAGTTGTACATGATATGGTAGGTAGCACTACCTACTACCATTTCTTTGATCGCTATGAAGCAATGCATTAAGATCGTTTCCCAGAATGGGAAATTTGTTTTCCTTATGATTTGTCCTCAGGGCAAGAGGAAGATTATGGAGACAACCTCTAGATAGGGCTCCTCTACCTGGCAACAACAGATGGAAAAGGTTGTGGAGGAGTACAGGGACATCTTCACCTCACCTGTAGGGGTACCTCTACACTATTAGGTCAAGCACTCCATTGATATTACCCTAGGATCACTGCTACCCAATGGAACAATCTATCGATGCTATGTTTTCGAGAACGATGAAATCAATAGGTAGATTTAGGAGCTGTTGCAAAAAGGGAACATCAGTCTCATTTCATCACCCTATGGGCACCTGATCATGTTGGTATAGAAGAAGGATGTAACTTGGAGACTCTATATGGAATATCAGATGGTGAACAAGATCACTTTTCGGAATAGGTATCCAGTCTCATAGATTGATGAGCTTTTGGATTAGCTCAAGGGGGCCAAATATTTTATCAAGATTGAATTGAAGTTTGGTTATCACCAAGTATTGATCAAACCCTCTTATGCATGGAATACTACCTTAAAATCCAAGGAGGGCATTTTCAAATGGTTGCTCATGCCTTTCAGGTTGACCAATGCCCCCACAACCTTCATGAGGCAGATGGACGATATCTTGTGACCCTTCAACAACTCATTTGTGGTGGTGTATTTGGATGAAATTTTGATCTTCTGCCAGAGATGGGAAGAGAACCTCCACCATGTTCGACAGGTCCTCCAAACCCTACGGTAACACAAGTTGTGTGCCAATTTGGAGAATTGCACTTTTGGTATGACCCATGGTTCAATATCTGGGGTACATCGTTGATTAGCAAGGTGTACATGTGGTCCCAGCTAAGATACAAGTCATTCGAGATTGGCCATCCCAAACCACTCTAACAGAGCTCTATAACTTTCTGGGTCTTACCAACTTCTACTACAAGTTCATCTTGGAGTTCTCTCATATCCCTTGGCCTTTTTGTCAAGTCATGAAGGGAGGAGCGAAAGAAAAATATATTTTGGTATGAATCCCAAAAGAAGGTGTTTTCCGAGTTGTAGCATTGCCTCTGCTTTGCACCATTACTCACATTACCAGACCTGCAACAACCATTTGAGATCAAGACAGATGCCTTTACTATGTTATTGGTGCAGTTATTACTTAGTAGGGGAATCTAGTAGCATATCACATTGAAACAATTTCAGAGTAGTCTGAAAGTATCCCACCTATGACAAAGAGATGTATTCCATTGTGCATGCCTACTGACAATGGAGGCATTACATTATGGGGAAGGAAACGGTCATCCACATAGACCATCGACCTCTGCAGTTCATACAAACACAAGGGAAGAATGATCACCATCAAAAATGGTCCACATACCTACAACAATTCTATTTGAACATTAAGTACAAGAAGGGAAGCACCAACAATGTTACAGAATGTCTTAGTCGACCACCAATCATGGTGCTGACCATTGTGCTTGACTCCTATGGGCAGGAGACTCCAGGGTGGTAGCATATTTACGAGAGTGATATAAAATTTAGTAACACATACTAGACACACCAGGAAGGAAAGCATGTTCCAAAATTTTCACCTCACTACAATTGGGTTACTGGACATTTTAGGGTAGAGAAAATAGTGGTAGTGCTGCAAAAGTATTTTTATTGGCCAAACCTTTGACAAGATGTTGGGAAGTACACTAGATCTTACACTACCTACGCTATTTCCAAACTGACCATAAAGAAGAAAGGCCTATATACTCCTCTACCAACTCCTAATTGACCTTAGGAATCCATATCCATGGATTACATGTCAGGCCTTCATTCTACTAAGCATGGAAACATCTTCCATTTCATGGTTGTCAACAGATTCTCTAAGATGGAAAATCTAGTGGCCTGCAAGAAGAGTATCATAGTAGAAGCCACTGCTAATATATTATTTGAATATGTGTGGATACACTTTGGGATCCTATTATCACTCCAATATTTCTTTAGAATTGTTAAGAAATAAATGATTAGAGGTAACCACAAACCAACTTTGGAGATTAGGATCTAGCCTTCCTAATTCTCAGAGAGGGCTCTCTCTCTATGATTTAACTTTGTTTAGTTAATTGGTTTTAGGCTAGTTATGATTGTACTTGGGTTTTGATTTGGATTTGGTGGTGAGATCATTGACTTAGATGGATAGAGGGATGTCTTTTACCATTGGGCTATGGGGTCAAACGTCAAGCAAACAATACTGGATCAAGTTCTAAAAACAGTGTCCACAGGACAAGATAGCTGAGTTATTTCAGATCTTAAGGCTAGATGGTGAAGTTGGTTTCAATAAGATCCAAAGAGAAATTAAGGGTTCCTTAGGCCGGATTATGAAAGAAGTGAAAGAGGTTAACCAGGATGGGAAAGCAATTAAGAATTCTCAAATCTAGATATCAGAAGAAAACATAGAAATGATCAACTATTAAAAATAGAGTGTATTTAAACAAATTCTGAGATAAATTTCCAGTTAATTCATTCACTTTAGATAACATGTAAGTTTGTGAAATACATAATAAGATAAAAAAAAAATTACAAAGAAAATACTTCACTGTAATAACTCAACACATGAATCCTGTAACACAATCTCTTTACTACTTAGTTCAGTCTGCTGATTTGAAAAATTCGTACAATAACCATCAGGTTTATGATCAACACAACTCTAAAAATGTATGGAAATCCACACTTCAATACTTCGAATTATGAAGTATTTATAAAAAAATAGTTTACAAAATATCCCAAACTGTCTTGGGAATTATTCTAGGAGAAAGAAATATCTTCATGCAAGAAGATAGAGACAGATGTTCCACTGATGTATGTTGTCCATGTTTATTAGATTGTGTTGTTCTTTATGCTATGATATTTTTCTTTTTATTCTCTGCTTTGCTATTGGTATTTAGGTTGGCTCTTCCTTGTACTTTGACTTTTCAACTGATACCCTTTACCTGGTTGATCTATCATTATCCTTTTACTGTGTGGTTTTCAAATTCACAGGGTCGTTCTGGATTTTCCAGGAATACCTGGAAATCGATGGTTTGGTGTGCAGATTGGGTTCAATGGTGAATGCAGAGAGTATTGTGGCTTCAACTATGAACTGGCCGCTTCAATTTGGTATCCGGAGCTTCTTCAGGTGGCAGAGGGTGGTCAAATTGGTTGCAAAGGTTGAGGCTGTTGCAAATGGCTTAGCAACAGTTTACAGTGAAAATGCAAGAAAAGAGCGAATTTGGGCTTTTTCGGCCTTTTAATGGGTAAGAGTCACATTTTGGCATAGAAATAATAAACGAACAGTGGGCAATTTTTGGTTTGGGCAAGGAGGTGGTTTTCTTCGCCATCGCACCACTTTTGGAGGGCAGGCGGTATTCTTTGCAAGCACATGATCTAGCTTGGTGCCGCCATGTAGCAGAACAGTGCCCAGGCAAAACTGTGAATCTCGCATGCTCTTGGGTTGTTATCGATCGGATAATGAATCCAAGCAATATGGTTGTACACTGTCGGATCTGGGGGTAGGAGATCGAAGGGCTATCGCACAGTTAAGTTGCATGGATAGAATCAGGAAAGTGATTTGCGGGGCCTGGGATTTAATTATAGTTATTTGTAATTATTTAACCAATAATGTTGGGATTTTTAGTATAAACATATGGTTAATTAGGTGCTACCATGGGTTATGTAGCAGGGTTTTTTAACTACACCAGCGGTTGGTGGGTTAAAATGGGTATCAGGGAAATATGAAGTAGGGAAGTTAATTAGATAAAGTGGGGGCATAAAAACTTAGGATAAGGGGATTTTTGTGGGTTTTGAAGGGAAATAGGGAAATTAATAAGGGGGGAAAGTAATATTTGTAACAGGGATGGGTTTCACACTAGGGAAAGGGGTTTTTAGGAAGGGGGAATGATTTTTGAAGGCTAGTTACTAGGGAAATGTGTGAAACCAAGGGGTAAAGGTCAAAATGAAGGGAAAATGGGGAAATTAACAAATAAGCATGTGGGGGTGTAGTGAAATAAGGGGAAATTAATAAACAAGCTTGTGAATATCCTTTCTTTCTCACAAATCCTCCTGCACATGAAACATAGGATTAAGAATAATAAATGTGCTTTTGACTCAGCAACCTTGTGCATTTGCAACCTTTCTTCTACCTACCCTTTATTTATCCTAACATTTTCTCTTCATTTATTGGGTGCATTTGAGATTGCAGACCCTATATTTCCTTTTCTTTTGACAATCAAACTATCTAATTCTACCCTTGTAACTTCCAATGGCACAGATTAAATTGATGAGCTCATTTTTATTCTCTACCTAACTACTGATCTACCAAGGTTAAACAGTTTGGCTAGATTTTATTATCTATCTATCAACATGAAATTTAAAGCATGAACGAGTCAAGATTAATCTAATTGACCATCATGGGTTGTGGCATTTCTGACAAGCTACACACAACCTTATTTTTCATAGTGAAGTAAAAAGCAGTGGCATTTGAATTTGCACACTTTCATGATATGTTTTATTTCTTTTTAGGGTTCATATTTTTCACTTTGTTGGTCTTTTTTCCTTTGATTATTCTTTTAGGACATACCCTCTTTACATTTTTTAATTTTTAATGTGGAAAACATTTTGTAGAAAGCAAAAGTATGTACAATATTACAAGACTAACCATAGCCAATTCAAAATTATGAATCCTATTATTATAGGACCCTAATGGTGGCTCCACATGGGGATTATATTTCCTGGTGAAATCTCAAGAACTTTAAGATCAGTAGCCTTTGAAACTATGACTATAATTAGCTTGTAAACTACTCTTCTATGATTTTGCTTTATTCATACTTATGATGGTAAACCTTTTAGATCTCAAGGCCTTCTCTTCGGGCTTCAACTTCAAAATATTACCATCCAATCCAATATAAACTCTACAATGTTATATACAATGAGTAAAGTAAAGTGAATTACTGTTAATCTATGGATAAGTAATGCTTTAGCATCCTACCATTGACTGGTCCTATTGGTACATCTGTTCCATCTAATTGTCTCAAGAAAAATGCATTGTTACCTTTGTGACCATAAATGATATAAGGGCCTTGCCATAGGAAATGAATTTTTCCATGTTTACCCTTATCTTATCTTCTGGAATCCCATTTGAGAACTTTATCACCTATGTAAAAATCATCAGCTTTGGTCTCTTTGTCAAAAATCTTTTGATTTTATCCTGGATCACTTGTGATTTGACATAGACTTCTTCTTTGGTTTGCTACAAGTGTATGGTCTGATTTATCCTCCTTTGGATATCATTTGGTTCTACTTGCATCTCTTGAATGATATTCATCATTGGCACTCCTAAAGAGGATGGAAAAACAACATCCATTCCATATACTAACTAATAAGGAGATGTACCAATGGACTTTTTGGTAGTTAGTCTGTCTGCCCATAAGGAATTTACCAACTTTTTGTTCCATGTCTTCTTGTTGTCTTCTAGTAGTTTCTTGATGATATTAACAAGACTTTTTTTTGAGGATTCTGCAAGTCCATTACCTTGAGGGTAATAGGCAGTGGAATGGCCAAAGGTAATGTGATATTTGTTACAAAATTCTACCATTTTCTTGGATTTAAAAGCAGTTGCATTATCAGTAATGAGTTTTTGGGGGCATCCAAATCTTGAAAGGATATTGTTTTCAAGGAATGAGATAATGACAGAGTCCATGGCTTGTCTAGAAGGGATGGCTTCTATCCATTTAGTAAAGTAATCAATGGCTATCAAAATCCATTTATGTTGGGCTGAGGAGGGTGGGTGAATTTCTCCAATGAAGTCTAAACCCCATTGTTGAAATGGCACTTCCGCGGATATGGGTTTGAGAGGTAAAGGTAAAAGCTTCCTTTTTCCTCAAATATTTGGCACTTATGATAGGAGGTCACATGTTTCTTAACATTTGCAAAAAGGGTGGTCCAATAAAAACCTGCCCGTAGAATCTTGTCAGTAGTTGCTTTCCAATATAAGTGTTGTCCACAATCTCTTGCATGAAATTCTTGCATAACTTTGTCAGCTTCATCTTTTAATAAAAAATTTAATATAATTCCACCATTATCTTTCCAAAATAAAGCATTATCTATGATACAATATTTAATTGATTTCGTTTTCAAAATTCTAGCTTTAGTTCTAGATAAACTAGGAGGAGCTTGTAAGTTTAGTAAGACAAATATGATATCCGCATACCAAGGTGAATCTATAAAATATTCAATGATCTGTGGAGTTTTCATCTCTTCTTGATCATCTAGGGCACCAATGAAATTTATACCTAAGGCCCGACAGTTTGATTTAGCCATGAGTTTAGCTAAACCTTGGACTTTGATAAGTTTTGTAGGCTTTATTTCTATGTCAAATTCTAAAATAGTTGCAATCCATTTGACTCTCTTTCCTTTAGGCCCATTCTGTGTCAAAATTCCCTTTACTACGAACTTGGAACATAAGTAATGATGTGTGAATACAATATGTACACTCTGAAATCTTTAATAGCTTTAACTAAAGCTAGTGCTTGTTTTTCCGTTATGTTGTACTTTAGTGTAGCATCTCTCAAACATTTGCTGGAAAATACAATTGGTTGCTCATAACCTTGATCATTCTTTTGCAACAAGACTGCTGCAATAGTATGTTCTAAAGCAAAAGAAAAAATTATAAAATCTTTGTTGGAATTAGGACTTATGAAGATTGGAGTGTTGGTAATGGCTTCTTTAATTGCCTCAAAACTTTGTTTAGCCTCTACTTTCCACTTAAGCGCTGAATATTTCTTCAACATGTTGTTTAAATCTCTGATTAATTCTGCTAAGTTTGAAATGAATCTCCTAAGAAAATTTATTTTGCCTAATAATTATTGTAATTATTTAATGTTTCTAGGATGAGTGATGTTCAGGATTGCTTCTATTCTAGTTGGATCTATTCTAATTCCATATTTGGATATTATATGTCCCAATAATTTACCTTATTCTAGACCAAAGAGTGCCTTTTTGGGATTTAAGGAAATACCAAATTTTTTGCATTTAATGAAAACTCTTCTTAGGTGATCTAGATGTTCGTTATCTGTTTTGGAAAAGACTGTGATGTCATCCTAGTAGACTACTAGAAAGTCATGAATTTATTTGTCAAAGGCTATATCCATAACTCTTTGGAATGTAGCTTCTGCATTCATTAATCCAAAAGGCATTTTCAAATACATGAAAATACCCAAGGAGTAGTAAATGCAATTTTTGCTTGATCCTCTGGTTGAACTAAGATTTGGTTATATCCATAGAATCCTTCAAGTAATGAAATTCTAGAGGAACCTACTACCCTCTGAGTCCATTTTTTGGAGAGGATAGTTTTCTTCTAATGAGATTTTGTCAAGTTTCTGAAATCAACACAAAGTCTGATTTCTCTTGTTTTCTTCCTAGTAGTGACCAAATTAGAGACCCAATCTGAATATCTAATGGGAGCTATGATTTGGGCATCATACATCCTTTTTACTTCCTTTTCAATGAGTGGCATAAGAATTGGATTAATTCTCCTAAGCTTCTATTTAAAGGGTTTATGATCTTCTTTGATAGGTATCTTGTGTTGAATTATGCTGGTGTCATAAGACTTAAGGCATTCATAACTCTAGGCAAAGACATCTTGAAATTCTTTGAACATATTTATATATTTAACCTTTTCATATGGAGGTAAGGCTTTTGATATTTTAATGATCTTAGGTTTTTCTTCAATTCCTATGTTACATTCTTCTATATCTGCTCTTAAAGCCTCCATTTTTGGTTTCCTAGCTACATCATTTGAATCAAACAAATCTTCTAATGGGACTAATCCCTTAGGCAAAAATTTATTTTTGAGGTTTAGAATTTCAGGATCATCATTCATTATTTCTTCTATTTCTACCTTTTCTAAGTTATTTATTTCTACTTTAGTGAAATTAGTGGGTTTACCTATATCTAAAGCATTTACATCTATCTCAACATCTACGTTATTATCTATTGTACAATATGTATCTATATTACAATTTTGAAACTCTCCTTGACCATTCATGAAATCATAAATTTGTGAATCTTGTGAGAAAATTTGCCAATATTTCAAATTGTCAGGTATTACATGCCTATGTCTCACTTCTACATTGTATTGACGATTGGGCTGAAAACGCAATTTGCAGGTACTAGCAAAAGTGGCCAAACAGTGAGCTTGCATATTTTGTTTCCTAGGAATGGCAGCAAAATTAGTTTCCAGAAGGTCTATAACCAAATCTAGGATAGTCTCTCTATATTGGCTAAGTCTGGGATTATTTACAAAGTATTCACCTTTGATTTGTTTAGTAATCAATTATGAGTCTCCCATTATAGAAACTCTCTTGGCTCCAAGTTTTCTAACCATTTGTAGTCCAAAGATTAGAGCTTCATATTCTGCCATGTTTTTTGCGCATTTAAAGTTTAGTTTAAAGGCATGACCTTTAGAATGATTGTTTTCCATGTTGTGAATCCAAACTCCTGCACCTTCACCTAATCTATTCACAGAGGCATCAAAATCTAGATGCCATAGGGACTCATGAAAAATGTTTTCACTATCAGGTGTTTTTCATTTTTCTTCTACAACTGTGATTTCATTTTTGTCATGTTCTGAGTTGTACAAGATAAAAGAGTCCATATGATAATGCATGGATTATATAGGGAAATTCTATGGTTTTTCTGCACTACTCACCGTGTATTTCATCAATATTTCTCTATAAAGTTTTCTTTGTTGACAAAAAATAGAGATAATGGCATATGACATATCTAACTGTAAAGATCCCTTCCATTTTTCTCCCCATGAGCAAGATAACGTCATTCCATACTTGCGTGGGATATCAACAACTATTATGTCCATGATAATACTCTTTGCTCGACATTGGACTAGAGTTACACAAAAATCCTTAATCAAGCTGAGGCTTTTAACTTGGCTACAGTCAAAGGGAAACATGTCCTTATATGGTCTGGTGATATCTAAATTTAGTCTCTCCATGATTTCTTTTGGCATTAAGTTATGGGATTCCCCTGAGTCTAGCACAACATTATGTAATATTTTATCCTGAACATTCAAGCTAATGTAGAAAGGAGGGATATCGCCTTGGTGATGTGTGCCATTTACTTCAGGACCAAACAATAGCTCAAGTTGATCATCATTCAAATTGATAGCATCCTCTACTTCACCTATATTTAGTGTTTCAGTGATTTGTGATCGATATGATTCATTTTTCACTAGCTCAGTCAAAGGAGCTGATATTTTCAATATTGCTATTTCAGTCTTAATGTTGAATGAAAATTGAGCTTTTCTTGATTGGATGAGATCTTCCTTAGTAAATGTGGTCTGTGTGTTTTTTACTTCTTTTTCGGTACTTGGCATTTCAGTCTATGTTTCACCAAATTTGTTTTGAATTTTATTATTTGGAGTGATTTGAGTAACAGTTTCAGTTTGAGTTTTAGATGAAGTTATATTTACAATTTTTGGGCTGGAAATCTCCTGAGTTCCCCTAGGGAGAATTTGTAGAACTTTGGTCACAAGAGCTTCTGTTATCTTTTTAGTGTGGGTTTGGAATAATTTATTAGTGGGAATTTTAGTATTCATTTTGCTTCTAAGGCTATATTGTTTGTGAACCTCATATATAGCAGATTCATAGCCTTGTTTGAAGTCAAAGGATTCTCTAGATTCTAATTGTAATTGTTGTAGCATGTACAAGTCCTATTCTTCCTGAGTAAGAAAAACAACTTCATCTTTAATCCCTAATAGGCTTATCTGGTTGTCATCCTCCTCTTCATGGTTTTGTGATCCCTCAGCATAGTTTTGCTGGAAGGGTGGTCTAATTTGTTGATCTGGTATAACATTATTTCCAGTGTTATGATTCTTCCTAAAGTTGGGGTTTCTTATTGGGGGTGGTTGTTGATTTCCCCACTGAGTTTTTATTTCCATGTTTTCTAATCTATCCATTATTCTTTCTACACTCTTTGCTAAACTATCTATTTTAGCATTAGAAGCGGAAGTTTCCTCTTTAATAACAACTCTCTTTTCATTTCTCATCCTAGCTTTCTTAGCTAACAGATTGGCTTCTACACTAACAACATTACTCTGCATTTGTTCTAATGTTTCAGGGTCTCTTTCCCTTAATTGGTATGGAATGCCAGTGTCAAAACATTAGGAAATTTTATCAATGCTAGGTATGGTGGAGGTTTAATATTAGCAAGGATTGCATTGTAGATGCTATTAAACCTAGTACAATAATCCTGAACTAATTCATTAGGAGCTCTTCTAATGTTATCATATTCAGATAGTATTTGCAGAGAGGGTTTTTCTTTCTTTCCCATCTATCAATGAATAATCTATGAAAAACAACTAAATTTGCAATATTATTAGCAGGTAAACCTTTGAACCATTTCTTAACATCCCTTGTTAATGTTTGGGAAAATAACCTCATTTGGACATTAGACTCATCGATTTCATACAATCCAAAGTAATCAGTCATTTTATTCAAAGTCATTTTATTCACATGCTGTTGGGAAATATACTGACCAGTAGCATCAAAGAAAAATATTTTTCTTTGGTAGTCTTGGGGCATGCCATGTAGTTGGGCTAGTAAAAAAAAGGTGCATATCTGTCTGCCATGGCTGAGATTTTGTTTTGACTAGGGAGAAGGGTTGTGGTGGTTGAAGAAGGACTTGAGATGTTTGGAGATGAACTAGATGAGATTGAGGTATTCGGTTGAAGAGGAAGATGAGGAATAATTTGTTTAGGGGAATAATTGTGGTGGATATTATAGGGGAGGTGGTAGTAAATGAAGGTGTATTTAAAGTATTTGAAGATTCTACAGAAAGTTTAGAGGCAGTAGCAGTGAGAGCAGCTAATTCAACTGATTGTTGAAGATAGGCATCATCTATATGGCTTATCAATGTAGAGGTTAAAGCTTCTAGTTTGTCAAAAGTATCCAACACAAGTTTATCTAAATCTGGATGTATAGGCACCTTTTTTGACTCAATGAATTGAATTAAATTAAATTAGGGTCTAATACAGTTTCATGAATTGCATTTTCTGATTTAGTTCTAAACAATGAAAGGTCAAATGAAAAATCAAACGGAATGTCCTCTAAATTTGATAATTCCTCAGGGATTGAATTTGCTTTAACTAACTAGCTACTACTTGCTTGAGTTTCTAACTTTTTTTAATTTCTTAAAATTCTATCAGGCTCATCAACTATTGTAGCAGGGTTTGGATCTGGATTTGCCCTGGTATAGTGAGTCTTTTTGGGAGCCAAAATTTTAGTTTTTTAATTTTTTTTTGAAACTTAATTTTTAACCACAATTCTAAAATGACCTTAAGGGGCAAAAGATGAGAATCAAGATTTCCTTAAAGTTTTATTACACTGTGGATAAAAGTTTCCCAGTGGAGTCGCTAATATGTTACATTGAGGATCAAAGTCCCTAGTATGGTCGCCAATATGTTATCACTCCAATATTTCTCTAGAATTGTTAAGAAATAAATTATTAGAGGTAACGCAAACCAAGTTTGGAGATTAGGATCTAGCCTTCCTACTTCTTAGAGAGGAATCTCTCTTTATGATTTAACTTTGTTTAGTTAATTGGTTTTAGGCTAGTTATGATTGTACTTGGGTTTTGATTTGGATTTGGTGGTGAGATCATTGACTTAGATGAATAGAGGGATGTCTTTTACCATTAGGCTATGGGGTCAAATGTCAAACAAATAAGACTGGATCAAGTTCTTAAAACAGTGTCTACAAGGCAAGATAGCAGAGTTATTTCAGATCTTAAGGCTAGATGGTGAAGTTGGTTTCAATCGGATCTAAAGAGCAATTAAGGGTTCCTTAGGCTGGATTATGAAAGAAGTGAAAGAGGTCAACTCGGATGGGAGAGAAATTAAAGATTCTCAGATCCGGATATCAGAAGAAAACATAGAAATGATGAACTGTTCAAAACAGAGTGTACTTAAACAAATTCTGAGATAAATTTCCAGTTAATTCATTCACTTTAGATAACATGTAAGTTTGTGAAATACATAAGAAGATAAAAAATTTGACAAAGAAAATACTTCACTGTAATATCTCAACACATGAATCCTATAATGCAATCTCTTTATTATTTAGTCCAGTCTGTTGACTTGAAAAATTGGTACAATAACCCTCAGGTTTATGATCAATTTAACTCTACAAATGTATAGCAATCCACACTTCAATACTTCGAATTACGAAGTATTTATACAAAAATAGTTCACAAAATATCCCAAAATGTCCTGGGAATTAGTATAGGAGAAAGAAGTATCTTCATGCAAGAAGATAGAGACAGATGTTCAACTGTTGTATGTTGTCCCTGTTTATTAGGTTGTGTTGTTCTTTATGCTCTGATATTTTTCTTTTTATTCTCTGCTTTGTTGTTGGTCTTCATGCTGGCTCTTCTTTGTACTTTGACCTTTCAACTGATACTCTTTTACCTGGTTGATCTATCATTATCCTTTTACTGTGTTGTTTTCAAATTCATAGGGTCGCTCTATTTTTTCCAAGAATACCTGGAAATCGATGGTTTGGCATACAATCTGGGTTCAATGGGGAATGTAGAGATTACTGTGGCTTCAAATGTGAACTAGTCGCTTCAATTGGGTATCGGGAGCTTCTTCAAGTGGCAGAGGGTGGTCAAATTAGTCGCAGAGGTTCAGGGTGTCGTAAATGGCTTAACAATAGTTTATTGTGAAAATGCAAGAGAAGAGCGAATAATGGTCACATTTTGGTGCGGAAATAATCAATGAATAATGGGTAGTTTTTGGTTTGGGTGGGAAGGTGGTTTTCTGGGCCAACACATCGCTTTTGGAGGGCAGGCGATATTTTTCATGAGCATACGATCTAGCCTGGTGTTGCCTTGTAGTAGAACAATGTCTAGGCAAAATCACGAATCTCGCATGCTCTCGAGCTGTTATCGGTCGGATAATGAATTCGCGCAATATGGTTGTACACTGTCAGATCTAGGGACAATAGATAGGAGGGCTATCGCGCAATTAAGTTGCATGGATAAAATTGGGAAAGTGATTTGCGGGGCCTGGGATTTAATTATAGTGAATTGTAATTATTTAACCAATCATGTCGGGATTTTTAATATAAACATATGGTTAATTAGGTAGGAGCATGGGTTATGTAGTGGGGTTTTTTAACTACACTTAGGGTTGGTGGGTTAGAAAGGGTATCAATAAAATATTAAGAGAGGAAGCTAATTAGATAAAGCAAGGGCATAAAAGCTTAGGATAAGGGGGTTTGTGTGGGTTTTGAAGGGAAATAGGGAAATTAATAAGGTGGGAAAGTAATATTTGTAATGGGGAATAGGTTTCACACTAGGGAAAGGGGTTTTTAGGAAGGGGGATGATTTTTGAAGGGTATTTACTAGGGAAATGTGTGAAACCAAGGGGTAAAGGTCAAAATGAAGGGAAAAAGGGCATTTTATAAGGAAAGAAGGGATAATGGGGAAATCAGAAAATAAGCATGTGGGGGTGTAGTGAAATGAGGGGAAATTAATAAACAAGCTTGTGAATATCCTTTCTTTCTCACAAATCCTCCTGCACATGAAACATAGGATTAAGCATGATAAATATGCTTTTGACTCAGCAACCTTGTGCATTTGCAACCTTTCTTCTACCTACCCTTTATTTATCCTAACATTTTCTCTTCATTTATTGGGTGCATTTGAGCTTGTAAACCCTTTATTTCATTTCTTTTGACAAGCAAACTATCTAATTCTAACCTTATAACTTCCAATGGCTTAGATTAAATTGATGAGCTCATTTTTATTCTCTACCTAATTACTGATCTTCCAAGGTTAAACAGTTTGGCTAGATTTTATTCTCTATCTATCAACATGAAATTCAAAGTCTGAATGAGTCAAGATTAAGCTATTTGATTGTCATGGATTGTGGCGTTTCTAAAAAGCTGCACACAACCTTATTTTGCATAGTAAAGTAAAAAGTGGTGGCATCTGAATTTGCACACTTTCATGATCTATTTTATTTCTTTTTGGGGTTCATATTTTTCACTTTTTTTCACTTTTTTCCTTTCTTTTTGTCCTTTGATTATTCTTTTAGGACATACCCTCTTTACATTTTTTAATTTTTAATATGGAAAACATTTTGCAAAAAGAAAAATTATGTACAATATTACAAGACTAACCATAGCCAATTCAAAATTATGAATCCTATTATTATAGGACCCTAACAGATCCCATGATCCATTATCTCATATCAGGATAGTAGGTTCCTAAGTACATTTTGGTCAAGTCTTTGGTCAATGCTGGATACCAAGCTCACTAAGTCCACGAATTTCCACCCCCAAACTGATGGCCAAGCAAAGGTTGTCAACATGATGATCATACACATTCTATGCATGTACAACTTGAAGCATCCATGCAAATGGGATGAAAGCCTCCCCTATGTTGAACACAGGTACAATAGAGATCTCCATAGATTAACTAGCCACAACCCTTTTCAGGTGGGATTGGGATTCCACCCACTATGTCCATTTGATGTGGCCATACCATTTGCATCTACTCTGACAAATTCAGCTCATGTCTAGTCTGAAGTTGATAGGGCTAACAGCTTCATTGAGCGCATTCAACACATCCACCACCAGGTACATGACATATTGGAAAAATCCAATGCTAATTACATGTAGCGACATGATCAACATCAAGTACCACATTAGTTCTAGGTGGGCGATAAATTTTGGCTACATATTCAGAAGGAACACCTTGCTAGGACCCACCACAAGCTTCATCCACTCCGATATGGGTTGTACACCATCACTAAGGATGTAGGAGAAAATTCCTTTGAGCTCAACATTCCATATTTCTTTGGCCTACACCCAATATTCAATGTGGACTGCCTTCAACCATACTTTCCACAGTTGTTAGACACATCCGACATTGCACAACAACCCACACCAATGGAGTTAAACCCAGTCTCCATGGAATAGGCCACAACTGATCAGATCATGGATACACATATCAAGAACACACACTAATAGAGGATTCAAAAATATCGAGTTGTCAAAGTGGGCCAAATCATTCACCAAGGCAAGTGGTTCAGTAGGGACCAGGTTCAATAGAAATTTCCTCACCTCATAAAGGTTCTGCATGTAATCAAGACCATTGGTTCCTAATGAGGGAGGATTGATCTAGCTAGATATTGGTGGCCACCCTCCTATTCCACCTAGACCTCTAGTCGGTTGCATTAATTTCCTTGTTTATAGTCCTTGTTTATAGCAGCATTTACTTTTTTTAGCATTTTTTCAAGTCTTGAACTTCCGGAGCAGTTTTGACCCCCTAAATGACAATTTTTTGGGGTCTGCAATAGGCTTGTGCCTACAAAAAATTATGTAGTACTCATAGAGATCTTTATAATGAGGTATCATATGCACCAAATAGAGATAATATAACCACGTTATGACCCCAGGAAGTTGGTTTCCCAACTAGCCCCAACAGTGCCCACAAACTCTTGGTGTTCCATCTCCCGGGGTTAGGGTTTTGGTTTTTTAGGGTTTTCCCTTGTTTTTCAATAATGAAAAGTCCTTTAAGCTTAATTGTAACGCAGTTCAGAGGCATGTAGCCATCAAATCTCTTCTCAGAGATAAGCTACAATAGCCCGAGCTAGTTTATTTCCATTTCTCTATGTAAGCATATTTCAATTCTTTGATATTAATGAAATGAAGTTTTATTTCTACAGGTGGAAAAATCTACCAGCCGAGGATGTCGATGACGCGGAAGAGGACCTAGCTCGATTCGCAGGAAGGGGCAGGGGTGGATCCCGCGGCAAGGGCAGAGGAGGAAGGGGGCGCAGAGGCCGAGGCGACCGTCGGAGGAAGGATCTGGCAGAGAGGAGAGGACGGAGGGGACGCCAATGCAGCCCAAGCCTGGAGGAAGAAGCAGAGCCTGCTGCGGGAGATGAGAGGCGACGAACAAGACAAACTATTGGAAATAGAGTTAGAATAGCTGAGCAGGAGTACAGGGAGAAATCCAACCCAAAGATCAGGAGAATTATGGAGCATTGGGAAGAAGAAGCCATCCAGGCTCAATCTGAAGATGAGATGGAAGATTGGATTGCTCTCATGCCTGACCCTGGTCACACCAGAGGCAGAATGGCCCTTTACAAGCAGTCTCTTCACTTGTACTGGGTCATGAAAAGGCTCATGGCAAAAGCCTTGGAACAGGTGGCCATGGAGATGGCTGAGATGGTACAGAGTATCCCAAATGTGAAAAAAGAACTGAATAACATAGTCATAACCCTGCTTATGCAAGATAAAAGACTGGAGGACCTGCATCAACAGCTGGAGGCAAGTGGAATGTTGGTGAAGAAGGAAAAAGCTCAGCAAGCTGAGCCTGAAAAGAAATGATCAAAGGCATGTTTTGTCCTCTCTGGAGATCTGTTTTGTTTTTTACTCTACTGTAGGCATGAAAAATTTTGCTTTTTTTATAAATAGGAAGCAGTATATAGGCAAAAATAGGGAAATGGATAAAGGACTTGAAGCTAGGAATGATCAGATGGAAACTTTCTATTTTTGGTTTGTTGTGGAAAACTTTGGGTGGTTAAGATACCCGGTTTCCCTTCGGGGCGGGGTGAGACCACCCTGATGCTGTAAATATTCTTTTATGTTAATAGAAAAGGACCTACCCAGCTTACAAAAAAAAAAAAAAATGAAGTTTTATTTCTGCTGCATCTCTATGTTTATGTGTATATATTTATTTTGTTGTGTTCCTACATAAATCTAGATCATAGGATGAATCAACAATCCTTCAAAGGTTGGTGCTAAGTTAGTGATGTAGAAGCATCCTTGTGCTTGTGCAATCAACATCAAGTATTTACCTTTAATTTGCATTTGATATTATTTAATTGTTTATGTTAGTGAAAGAAATAAAGAGGCCACTATTACTACATAATTGATCCATGCTACAAAAATGCTAAAAGAAAAATACCTAAAAGCTAAATTGGAATATTCAACAAGAGATTGACCACAAGCTTCCTTAGGCATTCATAGAGACAACTTAGGAGGAGATAAAGAGTTACAAATACTATTGGGATACCATGTGAACTAAACAATCTTCAAGAAAATTATAAATCTATTGAATTAACAAAGGAGGAGAGAGTTCTAGTAGTTTCCAACAAGAGAACATAAGGTTCAACTCTAAATCTACAATAGAGAAGATAAGAGTGAATACTAGCTTGTGCTAAGTGAATTCTAAGATTGTCTACCATTTTAATCATATTAATCTAAATATTGAGAATTGTGGAGAGACTAATACCTCTAGATTGAAATCCATAGGACAAATTCGTATGTTATTTAATAAAGAGTTAGATTTTATCCATTCTCTTATGTTTCATATTATTTACATTATTAATTTTTTTTCACATTTAGTTGTAGCATTTGCATATTGTGATTAATTAAGCCACTCCCATAGTTGTCAAACTCTAATACTGTTAATTTAATTATGTAATGTATTATAAATAATATAACTTTTTTGGTGCATCAAGTGGTGTCAAAGAAAGGTTCAATTATAGTTGAGAAGTTGTAGGAGTATCAAAATTAATTCTCTCTTGAGTGTGATGTTCCAAAGAAAAATATTTAGAGTGAAAAATGCAAGTATTACCTAGATTTATTGCAAAAATAAATATAATAACAAACACAATAGACAATGGGAAATATGAACACAATTATTGTACCTTTATTGATATGGAAGCAATGCCAATTGGCTTCTTCGAGGGGGAACCTTCATAAATTATAGCTCAAATGATAAATGATTTCAAAGGCACGTTCTAAATACTTCTACATCTTTATATAACACTTTTTATCTCCTAAGAAAATTTTAGAGAATGAACTTTCTAGTAGGAAGAACATTATGGTCATCCTTCTTACCATAATTATGTTTACATTAAAACATGGGCCCTAATTACTAGTGACAATGTCCATAAACAATGATACATAGTAGTCTATCTACTTAGGGGGTTAGGGAGGTTATGACCCACTACCATTCCACCACCCCCCCCCCCCCCCCCCCCACCCCACCCCACATAAAAACAACCTTACCCTCAAGGTTGGGAGATGTGAGAAGTTTTGCAAAATGGCTATTAGTTCCCATGTGGAATCCTCTAACTATGTATCCTTCCATTGGGTTAAAAATTTGTGATAATATTTTATCAAAGATGATATTTTCATTTGTCAAGGATGACATTTTTCTACAACCAAATGTAACTTTCTTCATCCAATTCAAGTAGACTAGTTTGAACATGGAAATTGGATCAAACCACTTTCCTTAGAAAAGACACATGAAAATCAAGATGAATCAATGGCTTGGAAGTTATAATTTGTAAGACACTAGCCTAATATTCTTGAGTATATTATAGGTGCCATAAAACTTATGAGCAATCCTCTAGTGGTGATTATCTTTGACGCAGGTCTAATTATATGGTTGGAGATGAAGAAATACCTTATCCCCTTCTTCAAAATGACATTCCGAGTGATGTTGAAAAACCTATTACTTCATCTAATTTTGAGCCATAACTAGGTTATCTTTGATAATATTTATAATGTATGGCATCCTTCATATGAATTTTGTGATAGCATAAACGAATGGTATGACCCCAAGGGGGGCATTTATTGGGTTAAAATTGAATGATTTGACCCAAATGAGGGACATATATAGGATTAAATACACATGCAATGTGTAAATGTATATATAATAGGGGTAGCCTAATAATAAAAGGGCCACATGTGCAGTTTGTGAATAGGTATATATAGAGGTTATGCAATCATTATTGAGAGCATGTGATTTTGATGTACAAATGTATTTGGGTATTTGGAGGAGCTTCTCCTATTATTTAAGGAGTTATTATGTACCATATCTCTCTTATATGTCTTTGAGTTGTGTTCCACATTCACATTGACTTACATGGTGTGTAATTCTAGTTTCTTATGATATTCTAAGTATTTGGCTCATAACATTTGGCATCAAAGCATATGATCATAGTGCTTTGCTCCAATTAAGACAAATTGGCATTTTCTCTATAATATATATATATATATATTTTAGGAAGTTTTAGATAATTAAAATTTAGGGAGACTAAGGAGAAATAGTGATGTATGTGTAGCCAAAATGTTTGGTTTTGTATTCCTATAGTTTCATAAATATATTCTATGGAAGTTATGGTTTATGACTAATCCTAAATTTAGTCTCAAATGATTCATTGTTGAATTTTTGCTATAATTTGTTTGCATGAAAGTTCAAAATGTAAAATAGTTTGGTATCTAAGGAGACATCTTGAAGTATATGATTTAAATTTTAGGTTCTTAATATCTATTTGAAAATATAAGTTGTGGAAATTAGGGTTTTGACTATTCCTAAAACTATTTGAAAACAAGTATTCTTAGTAAAACCAACATATCTGATGCTACACAATTCCAAGTTGAGTGCCATCAATTCTTTTGGAAAGAAAATAGGACACAATATTTGAAGAAATTATTTTAGATTTGGATCATAATTGTTGGACACATGACATCCATACAAGTTCACTCTCTAGAAAATTTAAAAAATTAGCGATTTTTTGGGAAAGTTACCATAACTTTATGTAGGCTTTAACGTTGTACAATTAATTCCCGCAAATAGATTCTTAATAAAAAAAATAAAAAATACACAGTTCCACAAACACACACAATACCATATATATTTTACATTGGAAACCCAAACCAAGAAAACCAAAAGATTTTTCTATATATTTTACGTTCATAATGTTACAATACAATATGTATATTATGTGGCATCCATAAACCACCAATAATTTACCCTATATTAGAATAAAATTGTATTTCCTTAACTAGACTTGAAAAACCATGAGTTGAACTACTATGTGCCACAAAATCACTTAAAGTGATAATTGTGTGTCGAAAACTGTAAAAAATAAGTGTTAAAACAACCCAAAAGAAAATTAGGGGTACTACCCATGAACACCCACCAAGGGGAGCTTCCACCCCACTATGACCCCTCCAATTTGCCTGAGGAAACATACAATGGATGGAAATAGTTGCACAAAGAATATAACACATACCCAACACTTCCATTAAGAACATTAAATTTTTATTAGACTCGTGGCATTATAAATCATCAAATTACTACATGAAAAAACTTAAACTTAAAAGGGCCAAACTTATAGAGATACATTAGGAGAAAACTAGACTAGTAGGACAATCTACAAATCAAGGTTTTAAAAGGTATGAAAACTTAAAATTATCATAACTTTTGATTGGAATGCCCAATTGAAGTGATTCAAAAGTTTTTGGAAAGAAAACATAGGAGAATTACTGCAAAAGTGATCATAGCTATTTGACGTCATATTGTAAGTTGAGGGTTTGGTTTAGATATCAATTGATAATTGATGGCAATACCTATATTTAGAGGGGATAAAGATAAAAATGAAATAGATCCCATGGAATGGCTGAGAATGATAAATAAAAATGAGTTGATGCCCAATTTGACATGTTTTTATCTTCAACATGAAGATTTTAAGCGGTGAAATATCTTTGAAAACCATACTAGAAAAAGTATGACTTGGGAATTATTTGAAAAACTTTTCCCAAATAAATGGATCAAGGAAATAAAAATGGAAGAGATGCATAAAATTAAGGATGAGTTAACAAAAGCACAAGAAGAGATTGAGAAGAAGGATGGTGAGCTATCTAGGATACAAGACCTTAATGAATTACTCATTAAGGAGATTTAATCATTAAAACATGTAAAGAATAGAAAGGGTGTGTGGGAATAGAATGATTCGAGGGAAGAATTGAAAAAGAAAGATGAAGAAATATTGTAGATTATGGAACTATAATAAAAAAATATATATATAAATAAATAAATAAATAAAATAAAAAATAAAAAATAAAAAATATTAGATTAGGTTAAGAGATTGAAAGAAGAATAATAAGCATTGCTAAAATCAAGAAAAAAACAAGGATCTTAGATGAAGAGACTACCAATGAAAACTTCCAAAAATATCAAATAATCGCTAGAAAAGGATGAGGTAAAAATATAAAAACACAATCTCTAATTGAAGAAGGACATAAAAATTTTATATATGGGATCACATTACAACTTCAAAAGGATAAACAAGACAACAGTCAAGATGGTCACCAAAAAGATACATGAGGAAGTTGAAATCCATGTAGAGGATATGCATGCTAAATATGATAGTATTATCTCTAATGCTAGAGTAATCAAAGACAAAGGAAAGAGGATATAGGATGTTATTGTGTCCAAAAAAAGGATAGATTAAATGGGCGTGTAAAGTGAAGTAAACCATCAATTGTGAAACCATATTGATACCCTCATTACTAGGAAAGATTCCAAGGAAGACAAGAGAATGAATATTAGCATTATCAAGGAAGAAAATGGAATACTCATCAATATTAATGATATAGGGAATCAAAAAACCATTATTCAACATGATATTATTAAATACCAACAACTATTACAAATTGGAGAAATCACAACAACAAGAAAGGGAATAAGAGGAAAGAAAATTATGTAACAACTAGACACCAAGGTAATATATCATCACACCCATTGTTGTGATTGAAATCACACAACCACAAGGAGCTATATATCATCCACGAGTCAGGAATACCCATGATCGGTCATAAAGAGACATGTGACAAATTAGAATGATGATATCCACCAGCAAATACAATGTGGATCTATGTCACAATATACATCAGTAGGACTCTGGACACATAAAAGAGAGATGTGCCCCAAAGTAGCCCTCAAAGTTAATGAATGATACAAATCCAACGCAACCTCAGAAGGGTGCACTATAAGAGTGAAATGTCCCTAACCCAAGGTCTTCTTGTTACATCGGACAATCCCTCTTGCAAACAAAAGCAATCTCTCTATATCCTAAATGGAAACTAGAAACAATCATGACAAAAGAACTGACTCTTTCCCTAAGTTGAACTTATTCGAATTACAAGCAGTCTAACTAAAGGATAGACCTCTTACTGGTTTCATGAAATGTCTGATGAAGATCCCTGGTTGTGATTGATGCAAATCTTCAATGCTTAGTATAACCTGCAAACAAAAACCATAAAAAGGATCAAAAGCACTTCTGATATAGTAATTCAAACAACTTAGCCTAATGATCAAGGAAATTAGGGATTGAACTTGCCTTAATGAACATAATAAACAATTGCAAACTATTCATCACTCACAAAAGACAATCAATGGTAGAAAGTGCTTATTTGTATTAATAAGAAGATAAGAGGAGCCTTACAACCTTCGCCTTTATGCTGCAAGGTCCCTCCAAAATGCCTTCAATCTCCTCCTTAAATAACAAGCTCTCCAATCTCAAACTAGCAGCATAAGTTTGTATTCTCTGAATTTTGACCTCCTTCATCCCTCAACCCTCTAGTCCTTTTATAGATCATATAGGGGGAAGTTTCATATCCTTAAGAAAAGGATGAACCACCTTTAGTGAAGGATTAGGTTACCATGAGAAAAGGGATGGAGATGCATCTTATGAGGGTTATAGTTTGAATATTCATCACCTTGAAGCTTTCAGTTGGGAAATATTCGACCAACTAGGTTTCTAGAATGTAGTTTTTATTTTCGTTCTAGAATTCATCTATGTGGGTTTATAGTTACAGACAGAGCATAGCTCTGTGCTATTATCAGAGTTAATTTCAGTGCATGTGCGAGAAACACTAGGGAAATCAACACAGGTGGAACTTGTTGGCTTGTTGGGGCTTGACCCAGGTTCAGAGTTAATTAGCCAAACAAATTCTTGTACTACTGGCCCTTTCGAAAACATTCTATGGAGTGCGGATTGAGGTCTCACCCGAAGTAGTATGGGGGGGTGCTGGAACTAGGTTTCAACACCCTTGAGATCTTTGAGGGGATAATTTGGTCCAACTATTAGTCCCTGCGCGTAGGTTGCTTCGCGCACTCCCTTGGCCTTTGCACCCTGATATACTCACCTTTGTGCATCCCTAACTAGGGGTTGTGGGGCTTATGCGCTGCTTGGGTAGCACTCTGCACTATTTCCCTAAGTCACATCTGCAATCTTACTTATCTCTCTACACCAATCAGTTATCTTCGTGTACATGGAAGCCTTTCTTTATATTTATTTATACAACACATTCATATGAGTTCAAGCAGCAAAGAAATAGTAAACTTGCAATTCATACCCAATAATACATAAAATAGGAAAAGATACACAAAAATAAGGTATAACTTCTCTTTTATTAACTCTTCCCACAGTTACAGACTCAATCTTCCCTACGCACTCAGATGCAGCGGTTCGTGCTCTCAGTTGCGAACTACTAGCCCTCTGCGTAATCAGCTGCAGAGCCTTCTCCTACTCTACGACCCAAAGAGACCTTTTACACTTTGACTCAATCCCTTAGACTCCTCATGCTTCTATTCCCTTAACTTATTTATTGATGTTTTTTTACACTTAGAGCCTCACTCTATTTATACAATCCCATGGTCCGTGGACTATGGGTGGATCTTTCAAGCCAACATTACATTACAAAAACAATGGCGACAACCCTGTGACTCTATTATAGCTTCGCGCTCCACGCCACAAATCGCGGAGTCTTTACAAAGGACTTGGTCAAAACTTGGGCTTTAAGTCCCAAAACATGTTGTGGGGGGTATTCCACGCTCAACAGGCCCCCAACACAAACATCGTGACTCGCCCTTAATTCACTATGTTGATGTGGAGATCTTCACACGAAGTCCCTCCAACTCTGTTCGAACCACTACAAGGTCGACACACACTAAGCGACTTCCTGTTGAATCTCCTGGGCCCGCTGTTCTGAGACCACGATGTCAAAATTTCTTCCCTACATCTGTTTTTGCATCCCCTACCTTTGTTTATAGTCCCGTGCCTTCGTCCAGCTACTTGGAGCATGAAGATTGTGCTTCTACAGACTAGTCAGATAGTCGGGCCACCCGTGTAGGGCTTCAATCGACTACCATTCCCTTTTCCTGGGAAAGGTTCTCCATTTAGCTTTACTAGCTGTATCGTGCCTCTATCTGTGACCTCCTTAACAACGTATGGTCCTAGCCATTGCAATTTGAACTTGCCCGGGAATTTATCAAACTTACTGCCATACAGTAACATTAAATCGTTTACCTTAAAGGTGTGCAAGTTACTTAATATAGTGATTGTGCCAGGATTTTTCGCGATGCTTTTGTACCTCCTGATGGAAGCTAGTCAGGAACCATTCCTCTTCCAGTTATTCCAATTGCGCAACCCTCTCTTCTAGGGCTCCGTGGTCTATCATACTTGTGAGCGCTGCAATGCACATACTAGGCACAATATACTCCATTGGCATGACAACTTCCACACCATAGACCAACTAGAAAGGTGTCTATCCCATCAGCTTCTTGCATGTTGTCCTATAAGCCCATAATACTGCAAGAAGCGCAGGTCCCAATCACTCCGTTGCGCGTTGCAGAATTTAGTCAGCGTAGTCTCCAATAATTTTTTGAATGCTTCTATTGTCCCATTGGCTTGTGGGTGATACGGTGTGATTTTCTAATGATACACCTGAAACTCAGTTGTTAGAGCGCTGATTTTTTTGTTCAAGAAATGTGTACCGTGATTTCTCATAAAGATCTTCAGATATCCAAATAGATTCAATACGTTCTCGAACAGAAAGTTCGCATCCATGGTGGCCATGCAATATTTGATTGGATGCACTTTTACGGAAGGAGTCAGGTACTTTGTCGCGGTGATAATGTACCTCACTCCCATCTTTCCTTGAGGTTTGATAGGTCCTACAAAATCGATTGCCCACATTTCAAAGGGTTCCAGCGTGATTTGCGGATTCAAAGGCATCTCATCCCTCCGCGATGGTTTACATGTTCTTTGACATATATAATAGGCCTTATAGTGTGCTTTTGAATCTTGATGAAGGGTTGGTTACCACAACCCTGCACAGAGAATCTTTTGCACAGTCGCTCGCCGTGCATAGTGTCCTCCTGCTGCGCCCCCATGTGATTCAGTGAGGATCTGAATTTGTCTGAATTTAGGGACATACCTTCGCAGTATCTCGTCATTGCCCATCTTATATAGGTGCCCTGCGAGGAGAAAAAAATCTGTCGTGCGCACCACCAGTACCTTCTTCTACTCGACAGAGTATTCTTTTAGCGCAGTTCCCATCGTCAAAAAGTGGATAATATATTCAAAGTGTCCATTTTCTACGCGCAAAGCAAAGAGCTATGTGTCAGGTAATCCTTCCTCCAAACTAGTGGGTTCTTTTCCTGTCTCAATGCGCGACAAGTGATATGGTCCCACGTTCAGGCATCCAAGCTTCACAACGACCTCAAAATCATATTCTTGGAACAATAAGAGCCACGTGCATATGCACCCCCCCAACACAGGCTTATTGACCAAGTATTTTAGCGTGGAATGGTCTGTATACATCTTGAAGTGCCCCCTAGAAAATAGTGCCAGTATTTTTGGAGCACATACACCATAGACAACCCCTCACATTTAGTTGTGGAATAGTTCTTTTCTACTTTAGACAACTTTCGACTTGAGAACACGATAGGGTGATCCAAGCCCTCTCCACCCTCTTGTGTTAGGACTGCTCCCAGTGCTATACACGATGTGTCAACATGGACATGAAACTCCACATTCCATTTTGGGAAGACCAGGATGTGTGCAGAGGCCAATTTCTATTTTAGTACATCCATGTTGTTCATACAATCATCATTCCAATAGAATGTAACATCCTTTTTCAACAGTTCTCCATTTTCGTGGTAATCTGGGTATAACTTTTGATGAACTTCCTGTAGTACCCTGTATGTCCTAGGGTAGTGCGCAGTTGCTTGACACTTCGCGGTGCTTCTAAATTTAGAATCACTGCAATCTTCATGGGGTCTACCATCAGTCCCTATTTGTAAACGACATGTCCCAACATATTTCCAAAGGGAACAAGGAATGTGCACTTCTTGAGGTTTAGCACGATTTGGTTTTGTTGGTAGGTGTCCAACATCAAGCATAAGCTCGCTACATGGTGCTTAAGCAATCCAAATATAGTTTAATCATCTAGATAAAATTCTAGGAACTTGTGGATATATTCTTCGAATGTTGCAATAACTATGTGCAAAAATATGGTCGGGGCATTCTTCAATCCAAACGGCATAACAGTGTATTGAAAGCAGCACCATTCGGTCATGAAGGTCATTTTACTCCTATCTTCCGGTGCGATTTTGATCTGGTGGTACCCTGAGAACCCATTAGTAAAATAATATGCTTCTTGCCCGTCGACGTTTTCCAATACTTCATCTATGAACGGAGTTGGGAATGAGTCATAAACACACATGTCATTCAACTTTCTAAGGTCCATGCATATTCTTATCTTGCCCTTCTGCCTCTTTTCCTACACTACCATAGGGCTTAACCAATTGGATTCTTCCACCGGCTCAATGATTCCGACCGCGAGCATCTTGTCCAGCTCTATGCAGACCTTTTCCTTGTACTTTGGATTCAAGTGGTAAGGCCTTTGCTTAACTGGCTTCACGTTGGGCTTTAATGTGATACGCATCATTCCTAAATCTTCGATGATTCCTTTTAGGTCCATGATATTGGTAGGGAACAAATCTTGGTACTCGTGGAGTATCTCAACAACTTTATCTACTGTCGCATCATCCCAGAAATCATCAAGCGTTGCATACTTAGGTTTGGCTTCCGTACCAATATTCACCTGCTTTGTCTTTACTAGTGGGGTTATGTTAAGGTATTCAATCAATGGCCCTTGAACCTCGTGATAGCCTTCAGTTTCTGTAATGTTAACTTTTTGTAGATCTTCATCGTCTTCTTCAGTATTCACGTTGTAACACTCTAGTGCGAATATCAACTGGGTTGCCCATTCAAGCTGAATCACTTCTATTGGCTCCTAGGGTATTTTAAAGATAGCTATGTTTACTGCTTGTAGTGCATCATCAACAGTGTTCCACCAAGGATCCCCAAACATGAAGGTTAACAGAAACCCTTCGCGCAAGATATCCCATTAACTTGTTCAATGGTGGAGCTCTGTCTCTATATACCAGTTCATGGGTATAACATCTAGGGTATGATAGAACATATGCACCCGCTCAGGTTGCAGATCTTCCCCATAGACCTTTGTCCACTTGGTGACGTGCATGCGTGGATCATCCCATTTGTCATACTTGTCTTTTAATTGCATCGGAGGCTTCCCAAACCATACACACATCATTTTACTGCATTCGCACCAGTCCTCGAAGCCTCCCTAGAGCGTACCCCACCACCTCGTGGGTGTAGCGCACGGTACCTATTTCAAAGCTTCAAAATATTGTTGTTTCGGCACCTCTCTTTCAAATATATTTAGTAAGTCATCTACCTCACTTAACCCATCATACATAGGCAGATTCCTTACCTCCGTTGATACGCAGCACAATGATCTCATCATCATGTTATAGTTCAGAATGGTTACCTCATGCAATTAGTTGTGCCATCGTTCTATCTCCTTGTCAAAGTCTGATGTGCAGGAGATTTCACGCTCCCATGAAATTCATCGATCCACGGTTGGATTTACCCAGCCTTGCTCTCACACAGTTATCTTGTAGATGAAGTCCAAGTTTTCGTCGCTTTCATATTTGCGCACTGGCTCTGTGTAGTGTGATCCTTTTGTAGGGTCCAAAGGTACAACTGCGCCTAGAGAATTTTTCTCAAAAATAATCTTGCGCTTCTTTAGATTTATCACCCCATTCATGTCAGTGGCCCAATCTATTCCTAATAGCGTAAGGTATGGATTGTTGTCATCAACAATCTCTATCACTTTGAAATTTTCCAGTGCGCTTGCTCCTTCGATATCCACTGTGATTCCCTGCAATCTTCCCATAGGTAGGATCTTTTGTTGGTTTTCGATTTGCAGTTGGATAGGATACCATTGTAGCGTAGGCCTTCCCATGCGCTCCCATGTTTGCTTCGGTAGAACGTTCGCATCCAATCGTAGATCCAGAATCACTTGGTCCATCTCATATTCTCCAATTTGCGCAGTCAATCTCATCTCCCTTCTCGTCCTCATCGTGTGCTTTCCGAGCTTCCGGACTACACGCGGTTCTCCTAGCGTGGTCCCAACGCATCTATTTATGAGTTCCTGTAGGTACCTTGCTGTCACACAACAGCTTCATCTATGTTTCCAAGAATGTTGTGAGCATCGGTGGGTCCATTTCTAGCTCCGGTTTGTCTTTGCTTCCTGAAGTGGAGGCATCATCGAAGCTCTTCCTAACTTCCATGAAGGCTTCCTTATCGCGCTCCAAATCAAACTCTAGTTCTTTCGTCGGAGCCTTGCGAAACCAAGCACTCTCTTCAAGCTACTCGCCTTTGTCATCCGCTATCATCATTCCACTTCGGACCACAATATTCACATTAGGGTCTTCCTCGCATGGCTCAGACCTCATCATTTGCAAGTTCTAAGTCGGGGGAGGTTGGAGTGCTCCTTTATCACGCAACCATGCTATTAGCATGGGACAATCCTCCATCTCATGATCAAGCAATGTACAATACAAGCATGATGGCCACATTGGATTTGTACAATCGTGTGCATAATGTCCTAGCCCTTCGCAATTATAACATATCAGCTGTCCATGACCTCTTCCAGGTCCTCCTCCACCTTGGCCTCATACGTGCCCCTGAAATCCGGTTCGCACCATCCCTGCGTTCTAGTCAAGGGGCCTCGTTTTGGCTTGAAATTTGTGGGTAGGAGTTTGATCCATCATCAACTCATAAATTATACAGGTGCACTCTGTTAGAGTCAGTCTCTTCAACCCCCCGTCAGAGATAAAAATCTCTTTTGTTGCATTTCATTTTAGGGGTCTCATTCATGTTCAGTCATTTGCATTCCATTACGAGCATCGATCTTTTGACGAAAGGGTATTGTCACTCATTTCCCTCATGTCATGTATCTGCTGGTCTGTGTCTGCTCATTAAAGTCAATTTTAAAGTCATATACAGTCTTGTTTGGTCTCGTGGCCAACAAAGAGTCATTTTAGTCAGTAGGTCTAGGGTTTCGCGAGTTTAGACTTCAAAATGGCTAATAATACCAGCAAGCACATGAGGGAGGTTTGAAATAAGTTTTCATTGTAAAATTTCATCGTAATAATGCTCGATCATGACTTTTCTTCAAAACTCTCTTTTGAAGAAAAATCGTCAAATTTCGTCTTTTGTAATAAATATCATGTGATTTTCAAAGTTGTTTCAGTTGTAAAGTCCTTCAGGCACAACCCTGGTCACCTTTGCCAAATCCAATGACATCTATCCCTGCAGAATAGACAAAGAGATTCATCATCAGTTCAACAAATCAAATGGAAACAAAATCAGAGTTTGTATTAAAAAGTGAAGTGTCAAAGTTCCGCAAACATTATGAAAGTGGGTTTCATGAGCTAAAATCTCAAAGGCTCTTTGTTTATAAGCAATTCCTTCATTTGAAAATATCATTTGTGAAAGAGAAGCAAGGCAGGGCAATCAAGTGAGAAATTGGGCGAAAAACGCATTAAGTCGTTAGGCGCAGCGCATTGGTGAGGCACGGCGCATTGGGCATACTGCGCGGCGCATAGAGCTGCCAAGCCCTATTTCATCAATAACCCCCTCAAATTTCCAAAATTTCTCAAACCTTCTAGTGTGCAAGTAAGCCAAGCTATTTTCCTTGCTAGTGAAGGAGTTTTTCTTAAAGTTTATGGTGGTTTTGTAAAAGAAAATCCAAACCCTAATATCTTGCAATTTCTCAAAAGCCATTGCCTAGGGTTTTGTACTTGTCATTTTGTTGTCTTCTACCACTCCCTTACTTTTCACTCAATTTATTTTCTCAGCTTATCCACCCATTTACTAACTCCCATATTCAATCATACCTATCCCCAATTCCCATTTTCCCAAATCCCTAGTCCTAATTATCCCAAACCCTAGTTAAAAATTCCCAAACCCTAATGGTCGTCCCAAGAACTTCATGTCACCATTCATCAGAGTGTACCATCATTCAGAGGGTTTTCATCATCATGCCAAGTTCCACTAGGTCATTTTATGCTTTGTTCATGCTTCAATTGCGCCTAGGTAAGGTCATTTCCCTCTCCTAGGGTTTTGAAGACAATTTATCTTGGATGGTCCAATCATCAGAAAAACTTGTATCCTGGCGTCCATTCACCTTCCCCTATCCTTAATGTACCTTATCAAACACTTCACATCATTGAGACACCCCAAATTCCTCATTTTTCCACAAACCCTGGTTTCTTGCTACAACTTGGCAATTTTCTAGGCTAAGCCTGTGTTTAGCCCTTTCAGACCCCTTCCTCTCACTAAATCTTTGAAATTACACTTTCCTCTCCTTCCTCACATCCCTCCCTACTTCCCAAAATTTTCTCAAGAATTTAGAAGCCCCTTATCCCCTTCATTTCGCTTCATTTCGACAAATCCCCTGTTCCACACATCGGGGTAGGTTTTACTCAAATGATGCTTCTGAGCAAGGAAAGATGAATTTGGAACAAATGAGAGAGTTTTTTGTCCAAAATAGGCCAAGGAAGAAGAAACTCCTTCACTTTTTACACAGGTGTCATGGTTTTAGAGAAATTTCAAAAATACAGTTGCCTCGAGAGAATTGATGCACCTCTGAAGTGACCTCGGAAAAAACATTTTTTCTCCTAGCTTGGTTGGCCAGATTACTTTCTTGGTGAGTCAAATGATAACTAGACACAAATATCTTTCCAATGAGATATCCTGATCTCAATGTGGAGTTGAGTAACATCTTCAAACTTTAACTGCAACAACACTCTGCCTGGAGGCAGCCTCATTTGGCACATTTTGACCAGTCTTGGGCGATTTTACTTTTGATAGGTCAAATGAACTCCAAATTAAAAAATTCAAGTTGGGTTCTAAATTAGACTCAATACTCTTTCCAATGAGCTATCCCATGCCCAATTTGGACCATGGAAAGGTCTTCAAAACTGGTCTGGAAAAAGGCACTACGCACAGAAATTTTTAACACAAGGTTTTCCTCCCTATGCGTCGCACCACCTAGCGCTCGCTTTTGCTAGAGGGCTCCAAATCACAAAAAATTTACATTTCTGGATTTTTCATGAAAAAGTATGGTTTCTTGTTAATGGCCAAGAAATGTGGGCAGGTTTTGAGCCCTCAAAAGGTCAAAAAACACTCAACAATGACCTCACTGCCCCTATTTTGACACACGGGAAGCAATCTTGGGAGATTGGATATTTGGAGGGAAAAATGGACACCAAATTCAGAACTTCCACCTGGGTTGGATATTATATAGGCAGGGATTTCCAATGAGCTATCATGAGCTCAATTTGGACTTCAGGAAGGGCCTTCAAAGTAGCTCCAAAGTGGCGCGACGCATAGAGAATTTGGGGGCGGCGCACAGAGGATTTTTGCTTATTTTTCACTCAGCAGCTCAAAAATTCGCCTAGTTTGGACCAGTTTTACTTTTTGATGTAACTATTGATCTACCATGATGTAATTTGATGAACATGATGTAATCTTGGCACATTTTTACTTGTTCTAGAGGATTCATTCACTAAAAAGTGAAAATTAAATGAATTAATCAGTTTCCTAGCATATAGAGGCAAGTTGTTTGATTACCTAGATTTCAGTGCCTTGTTTAGAATTGGTTGAAACAGCTCCTAGAATGATGATCTCTACCCCTAGAGGCAAGGGAATGGGTTTGGCTTGTCTATATTATGTAATTTCTCAGTCATTTTCAGGGTTGGACACTTGGGATTGCTTGGCACATCATTGTACATTCTATCTCTGCATTTTTGGCTAAGGAAAGACCAAGGTTTTGTAGCACTGGTGAGGATCCATGTGGCTCTGTGTTTTGATGATGTTTTTCTCTATGTACTTGTAAGTTCATTGATGTTTATGTGTATCATTTTCCCTTCTCTTTGCTTCTGAAATTAAACAAATGAGTGATTGAGGTAGAATTCATTGGACTGTTGTGCTCTGCCTAGAAAGTTTGTTTAACTTTCAATGTTTCCATCTGTTTGAGGACTCTTGAGACTCTCTTGCCCTCCTTGGATCCTCACTAGTCTGATCCATCCATTCATTTAATATAAAGCATCAAAACTTTTGCTTACATTGCCCCAACTGGAACTCTGCAAAAATTTGGCCTCATCCCTGGACCCAAATTTGCTTTTCCCTTTTTTCCAACAAAAAACCCTCAAAAATCAAATCAAATCCTTGCACTTCATATCTAGCCTAAGATTAGTTGTTAAATCAATCATCTCAAGCCCCATTTGATTATATTTCGCTGAGATTGACCCGGAGAGAGCCCTCTCCTGTCCTCGTAGGGCTAGCTACGAGGCTGAGCATGGTTTGATGTGGACCTAGTATCTTACCTTTTCAGCCCGAGGTAAATCTAGGCTCTAACATAGTGGCGACTCCATTGGGGAGAAAGTTTATTTTCATTGTTTGGATTTGTAGACTACAGACGGAGCCTTAAGTTAGCCAGGTAGCCTTTGACACACGCTTGCTTTTCATTAGCGAAAGTAGATTAAATCTGCTTCAGTCAATCTCCGGTCTAGTTTATAAACTGAACATCTGATCTAAACGATCACCCCAGTACATGTATCAAGTTCAGATCTAATGGTTGATGGTGGACAACGATCAAACACCGGAAAGGCTGAAATCATTCACCTAGTGATTCCAAATTAGTTTTGAGATCAGATCCAAGGACTCCATTAGAGGATGAACCCGACCAGCAGAAACATGAAAGGACAATATGGACAAATCAGGTATTCATGTTGGAATTTCGTCCAAGACATTTTGTTCTTTGTTGTAAAATATTTCTTCTCTTTTCCCGAGAATGTTAAGAAGGCTTTGTAAAGTATACTAAGCTTGAGAAAATATCTCAGGCCTGCAGTTGATTCTTTCCCTTTGAAGATTGTAAATACCAAAGATTTGCATGCCTTTGAGCTTGATCAAGACCCTTCTTCCGAATTTTGTGATGACAATCTTCAAACTAATGATCCTAATGAGACCAAGATTGATTCTACTCCTTCTGTACATACCCCTACACCTTGTAAAATTCCAGATCGATACAAGCCTCTGATTTTACCTCCTATATCCCATGTTTTCCCTAAAAATCCCTAAAAATCATGACCTATATCTACCAAGATTTGATGGTGAACCCGACAATATCACTGCTAGGAGACATGTATTGAATTTTGAGTCTTTTCTTGAACTTTTTGAAGTTGATGAAGAAGATTTCAGTATAAGGATTTTTGCTCTTTCTTTGCAAGGAAAATTCAAGAGTTGGTTCAAAACCCTGCCTGATGCGAGCATCTCAGATTTCCAGCAGTTCGTCAATGTTTTCCTCGACAGGTGGGTGGTAAGAAAAAACCCTTTCATGATTATAGCAGAGTATAACCAGCTGAAAAGACAACCAGGGGAGACAATACAACAATTTTCTTCCAGATTTAACCAAGTTTATTATTCGATGCCTGATGATATAAGACCTCCTCTTGGATCTGCTCTCTTGCACTACCCAGGTGCCTTTGATCCGGAAATGAGTTTCAGCTGAGAGAAAGGAATATTGCAACACTTGAAGAGATGTAGAACAATGTTATAGATGTAGAGGCTCATTTGTTGATCCGAAGGGAAAAGTTAAAGGAAGAAAAGATGAAAAACACAGATCCGGAGGAATTGACATCTTTAGATGTAAAGCTTAATATTTTGGCAAGTGCAGTAGAACAGATGATGCAAAAGAACACCACAAGGAATGAGAATAACGTTCAAACCCATGGCTTGTTGATTGAAGAAGAACAAGTTTCTGCTCCAAAACATTTTGTTTCTTATCCCAGTGTCATAGTGATTGTTTTATAGATCATCTTGGAGAAGAGAGATCTGTTGATTTGACACGTATGCTTGATGATATGTTTTATACCGATGATTTGCCTCAGTTTGAACAGTATGATGATGATTATGTTCTCCAAACGGAAGCTAATCTTGCAGATAAATCAGAAGCTATTGTGGGAGGAAGAAGTCCACTTTCAGCAGCTCAAGTACAGTGATCAAATGATGCATATCAGCAATGACAGTGACAAGGAAAGTACAAAAAATTTTGAAGTAAGTGAAGGATGTTTGCCTTTTTGTTTTGATTCATTTCAGTTCATCAGAGACAATTTCCATGCAAACAGAAATCAATTGTCAACAAGTCTCGATCTAGACCATCTTCAGGGTAATAAAAACATAGGTCAAGACTTCTCATATTCAAATTTCCAACCCCCAAATTCCATTGATTGTCAAGTTGCACATGAAGACATGGAAGCTGGCACATATGATCAAACGATACAGGATGAATCCCCACCTTTCTGTTTTGAATCATTTCAGTTTTTGAAAGGTAAATTGCACAGTAAATCTTCGAATGAGCAGCCTATAGGAAATCAACAATCTCTCAATTTTAATGTTGAGGATGAAGGTCAGATTACAGATGAAGGTCTGGCAGCCGAAATACATGATTTAATGATGCAAGAGGATTCTGTACCCTTTTGTTTCGAAGCATTTCAATTTATAAAACAGAATCTTCGTAATATCTCTAAAGAAAAAGATGATCAGCCAATAGGATGTCATACAGTTTCAATAGATACATCACAATAGTCTTCTCAAGTTTTTGATGATCCTATTTCTCGTGTGTTGGATTATGTTTGCTGTAAAAGTTCTTCTCCATTAGCTAACCATGTGCCAGAAAAGAACGTTGATAATAATCTTATTCAAAAGTCGCCTTCATTGTCTTGTTTAACAGATTGTTCATTGCATAGCTCATACCAAGGTTTCCAGTCATATGAGGAGATTGATAAAGGAGACTCTTGTTCTGTTTGAAATAAGCAACAGATTTTGGTTATTCATGAATTTCAGGATCCTTTTGGTAGCTTGTTGCAATCACCAAAGAAAGACAACACAAATGTGAGGAAAATTTTAATATCCAGCTATAAAGATTACTTGGACCAGAGCAGTAATATGTTAATGGAAATCAATAGCTATGCTTATGAAGATCCTTTTGCAGTATTCTTGAAGTCATCCAACCAATTCATATTTTGCAAATTTATCAGCAGTCAACTTGATTCCAAGTTTCCATGGGAGTTGCCTTTCGATTCTTCCCTTTTCCTTCGCATCAGAAAGCATTTGGGAAGAAATCAAATATCAGTCGGGATGCTTACATGGTTGCATTGGCTATTCCATTTCACTTAATCGAGTGATGAAAAGAACACTTAGAGTAGGTTTGTTAGTTATGTTTTAGTTATGTTTTAGTCATGTTTGGTTTTATTATGGTTTTCAATTTTAGTTTTGAGTCAACTTTTCAGTCAATAAATGAGTCAAAAAATCTTGTGCGGTTTTGCCAAGTCATCAACTCCATAACCCAATGGATGAAGGCATTGTCTGTTCTCCCAAAGATCTGCGGTTCTTGGCACCTCCAAGGAGCTACCATTCCTATTGGAGCCAATGTTAGAGTCGGTCTCTTCAGCCCTCTGTCAGAGATCAAAATCTCTTTTGTTGCATTTCATTTTAGGGGTCTCATTCATGTTTAGTCATTTTCATTCCATTAGGAGCATCGATCTTCTGACGGAAGGGTCTTGTCACTCATTTCCCTCATGTCATGTACCTGCTGGTCTGTGTCTGCTCATCAAAGTCAATTTTAAAGTCATATACAGTCTTGTTTGGTCTAGGGTTTCGCAAGTTTAGTCTTCAAAATGGCTAATAATGATAGTAGGCACATGAGGGGGGTTCGAAATAAGTTTTCATTGCAAAACTTCATCGTAATAATGCTCGATCATGACTTTTCTTCAAAACTCTCTTTTGAAGAAAAATCGTCAAATTTTGTCTTTTGTAATAAATATCATGTGATTTTCAAAGTTGTTTCAATTGTAAAGTCCTTCAGGCGCAGCCCTGGTCACCTTTGCCAAATCCAATGACATCCATCCCTACAGAATAGACAAAGAGATTCATCATCAGTTCAACAAATCAAATGGAAACAAAATCAAAGTTTGCATTAAAAAGTGAAGTGTCAAAGTTCTGCAAACATTATGAAAGTGGGTTTCATGAGCTAAAATCTCAAAGGCTCTTTGTTTATAAGCAGTTCCTTCATTTGAAAAGATCATTTGTGAAAGAGAAGCAAGGCAGGGCAATCAAGTGATAAATTGGGTGAAAAACGCATTTAAGTTGCTAGGCGCGGCGCATTGGTGAGGCGCAACGCATTGGGCATGCTGCACAGCGCATAGAGCTGCCAAGCCCTATTTCATCAATAACCCCCTCAAATTTCCAAAATTTCTCAAACCTTCTAGTGTGCAAGTAAGCCAATCTATTTTCCTTGCTAGTGAAGGAGTTTTTCTTAAAGTTTATGGTGGTTGTGTAAAAGAAAATCCAAACCCTAATATCTTGCAATTTCTCAAAAGCCATTACCTAGGGTTTTGTACTTGTCATTTTGTTGCCTTCTACCACTCCCTCACTTTTCAATCCTCCATTTATTTTCTCAACTTATCCACCCATTTCCTAACTCCCATATTCAGTCATACCTATCCCCAATTCCCATTTTCCCAAATCCCTAGTCCTAATTATCCCAAACCTTAGTTAAAAATTCCCAAACCCTAATGGTTGTCCCAAGAGCTTCATGTCACCATTCGACAGAGTGTACCATCATTCAGAGGGTTGTCATCATCATGCCAAGTTCCACTGGGTCATTTTATGCCTTGTTCATGCTTCAATTGTGCCTAGGTAATGTCATTTCCCTCTCCTAGGGTTTTGAAGACAATTTCTCTTGGATGGTCAAATCATCAGCAAAACTTGTATCCTGACATCCATACACCTTCCCCTATCCTTAATGTACCTTATCAAACACCTCTCATCACTGAGATCCCCCAAATTCCTCATTTTTCCACAAACCCTAGTTTCTTGCTACAACTTGTCAATTTTCTAGGCTAGGCATGTGTTTAGCCCTTTCAGACCCCTTCCTCTCACTCAATCTTTGGAATTCCACTTTCCCATGCTTCCTAACATCCCTCCCTACTTCCCAAAATTTTCTCAAGAATTTAGAAGCCCCTTATCCCCTTCATTTCGCTTCATTTTGACAAATCCCCTGTTCCACACATCGGGGTAGGTTTTACTCAAATGATGATTCTGAGCAAGGAAAGATGAATTTGGGAACACATGAGAGAGATTTTTGTCCAAAACAGGCCAAGTAAGAAAAACCTCCTTCACTTTTTACACAGGTGTCATGGTTTTAGAGAAATGTCAAAAATACAGTCGCCTCGGGAGAATTGATGCACCTCTGAAATGACCTCGGGAAAATCAAGTTTTCTCCTAGCTTGGTTGGCCAAATTGTTAGACACCTAATCCTCAATGGGTTAGTGTGGAAGTCGAATGGACAAAAGGAGTCCAAGAGACCTTGGGATGTGAAACCCAATGGTCACAACAAAGTACTATAAATGTATATCTCCTGTTAATAAAAATGAACTCTCATGATTTATCTTTCTTATTGTTCTTGCTCCCATGTGTGTTTAACATGGTATCAAAGCGGGCGATTGCTGGTCCTACTCCAATCTGAGCCACTTGTTTTGTGGTCTCTATATATATGTCAGTTCTGCGTTACCTGACCTCTGACTCTACCTTATTCCCCTCAGACCTGAGATAACCTGCCTTTGCCAGCGCTGCACATCTGTCCATATCATATTAACACTGTCCCATAACAGTTGAATGCGTTTGAATATTAATGTTGTGCGTTGAACTGGCCTGACATGCTGATAATTCAGCGATGTTTGAACGATGTTGTATATTAAATCATAGCATTGTCTTTTCCAGTTTTAGTGTTGAGGCTGACACGCCACCATTGAAGAAGGTCCAGCTTCTGTTGAATGCATTATAGTTCTGATATTGAATGCGTATGCGTTTTGGTATATTGAATGCGTTTTGGAATATTGAATGTGTTTTGATATGCGTTGCTTTTCCATGACTTTCTATATTTTCTAACGCTTGGAGGCCAAATCATTGTTGACCCTGTTGTTGTCAACCTCTTGTGATGCGTTACTGTAAGCATTCCAGACCTACCATTCCAGGTAAATAATCTAATCCGTCAAGCGCCCTAGACCATTGCTTAATTGTATCAAGTTGCTCAACCTACTCCCTGGAAAACCTTGGGTTCAAGACATGACGAATATCATCAAGTGAAGGATCATTCACTTCATATCCATCTGGGAGACAATAAGCCTTTTCTGTGCGTAAAGTGATATAGACGTGGTGACCTGCCTCAAGACTGTGAATGTACGCATGGGAATTTCGACCTCTTCCTTGATAATATTTTCCACACACCAGGCAAGCATAAACGTTCAAGTTTGAAAGAGATATTGAGCAAAACTTCTCAAAGTTGAAACTAAAACCTGTCTATTCATAGTATCCAAATACAGACAGTCCTTGCGAATTTCAACCAGTCCTTGGCGCCTCCCTTGAATGGCTACGTTCTGGAGAGGAATCGCGTCGCATGGCGTATCAATAAACGAATAAATGATGACGGAATTAACATTATGTAACTTACATTGATTTATCGGTTCGGCATAACTGTTCGAGCTCAATCCAACCGTATCTTTCAAAATCCTGTCGTTTGGTGACCGGCTGTGGTAACATTGCCATCTACGTTTTCTGAGAATGACTCATCCAGCAGAACCAGCCAACAAAGGTGTATTTCAAGCCTAGTTCATGTGGAAGTACCGCATGTGAACGGAAAGGAAGCCAGTATATCTGAGAAGGAAAGCACAAGGCAGCTGGCTGTGGCCTTTAGTAAGTTGCCTATGCCTCCCATGTTTGGTCCCTTATTTTTCTTCTCTTTTGGAGATGCTACTTCTCACAGAGAAGAAAAACAAATGATTTTCTACCCTTCTATTTGACTGCAATGGCCCCGAGTGCAGCCAACATAAATAATTTATAGAGTTCAACTTATTGCGTAGATATTCTTGCATAGATATAGATGACGAACACCTTATTAATTTCTATATGAATCTGTATGTTCTTGAGGGGAGGATATTGCTCGCTAATGAATATTCTAGTCACAAAAAAAAACTAGTTCGAATGATGCAAATCGATTCAATTGCCAATCGATTCTCAAAGCTCTGCTGGAGAATGGACAACAAAGTAATGAGCCAGAAGGCGCACTCCAGAGATTGATTCAAACAGAGTTAAATTCTAGGTAGATTACTAGTGTAAAGAAGCCGAGTTTGAAGAGATAAACGGGTTGCAAATTAAGCTAAGCAACCAGGTTCCAATATTTTATCCACTTTGTTTATTTGGCCACTATTAGGAAGAAAACGACCTCTGCACTTCTATTTCTTGACTAAGTATTTAGATTAAAAAGAAAAAGTTTATTTATGGGTGCCACTGCTATATATATCAGTAGTCTTATGTACTTTGTTGAACCTCCGCACCGAATTGATTATTTGGCTTCTTCCTCTACATAATTTACCAAATGACAATGCAATGGTAATTGAATCTCCATCTCTAAAGGTTTCTCTGAATCCTCGTTTCCGATTCAAAACTACAGCTCGCCTCGCTGAACTCATCTTCCTGATCTGAGGTGGCCTCAATTCTTTGTGGAAGAGAAAAGGCCCTAGCAAATCTGTGCCTTTCATCTCAGGGATTCAAAATTTGAAGGTTGAAACCAGTTCAAATGGAGACGAAGAATATGCATGAACAGAAAAAATTTAGTGTGTGGTGAAACATTGAGTTATTGGTATATGAATTGAATTTTTAATTGGTTCCACAGTACATCTTCCTGATCTGAGCCAAATTATAAAGTGTTTGTGTGTGGTACTTGGAGGAGCTCAAACATAGTTATCGAGTTACTTAATATATTGCTGCTGGTTGGTCTATTGGTATTCTGGGTATCTACCATACCAAAATGAGTTTGTCACAATTTGGATGCCATTTAGAGGCTATTTGTGTGGCTGTATATTCTTCTCACTAGCTGATACTGAAGTGTTGATATACGTTGAAGAGTGAACGAGTATTTGAAGGATCCAAGCAAGTTTGCAGTTGCTGCTGCTCCAGTGTAGCATTGTATTTAAAACTCATTATAGTGCATTGAATTCTTGATTCCACTGCTGCATATGGAGTTTGGTGAGCTGATTGTAATCTTTTATATTGCACACTGATCATTTGCTGACATTTATAAAGGATATTGCAGTGACATTGAATTGTGAGTAATTGTTGCTTCTTCTTCACTAGTTGATAGTTGTAATCAGTTTCTTTAACGTATAAGGTAATGAAGAAAATGACTAGACTTGATAATGCATTAGAGTTGTTAAATACTCTGATACATTCCACTGTTGATGAGATGGTTAAGATCAACAAAACCTCTCTATTCAATATTAAAATATGTCTACAAAATGCACAGGAGAATATTGAGTTTTTGCAGCTGAGAGCAAAGCTCAGCAAGAAGAATAAAACAAGAGTCACATTCTGAACTGTTTCTGTTTAGAACAATGAAACAGACTCACATAAAC
>APFE031095667.1:0-11771 GCA_000404065.3 Pinus taeda | reverse complement strand
TCCAGGAATTGCATTAAGCATTCCAGGGTTGTTGGTCATCCTTAAACCATCACAGGTTGAGACTTCCCTTTTCAGGTTGAAGTTTTACCTTTTATACGGGGTGAGACCTCCCTTTTATGGTTGAAGGTTTCCCTCTTTAAACAATAGGATCACTTCCTCTAGCAGAAGACTTCAGCTTCTTGCTAGTTTTGGAAGAGTTTCGGGAACTGCACTAAGCGTTCCAGTGTTGGTGGTCATCCTTAAACCACCGCCCTTTATACCAACATTTCAGAGAGCACATTAAGCCTAGTGCTGCCATGCATTTTTGCACATTTTGTATTACAGCTCTCTTCTTGGACTCATACATAACCCTTCGGATTAAGGGGGGGAATGTTGGACACCTAATCCTCAATGGGTTAGTGTGGACGCCGAATGGACAAAAGGAGTCCAAGAGACCTTGGGATGTGAAACCCAATAGTCACAACAATGTACTATAAATCTATATCTCCTGTTAATAAAAAATGAACTCTCATGATTTATCTTTCCTACTGTTCTTGCTCCCATGTGTGTTTAACACAAATGACTTTCTTGATGAGTCAAATGATCACTAGACACAAAGATATTTCCAATTATCTATCATGAGCTCAATTTGGAGTTGAGGAACATCTTCAAAAGTTGACTGTAACAGCACTCTGCCTGGAGGCAGCCTCATTTGGCACATTTTGACTAGTCTTGGGAGATGTGACTTTTGACAGGTCAAATGAACTCCAAATTGAAAATTTCAAGCTGGGTTGGAAATTAGACTCAATAATATTTCCAACAAGCTATCCCGTACCCAATTTGGGCCACAGGAAGTTCCTCATAACTGGTCTGAAAAAAGGCGCTACGCACAGAAATTTTTAACACAGGGTTTTCCTCCCTATGCGCTGCGCCACGTGGCGCTCGCTTTTGCTAGAGGGCTCCAAATCACAAAAAATTTGCATTTCTGGATTTTTCATGAAAAATTATGGTTTCTTGTTCATTTCCAAGAAATATGGGCAGGTTTTGAGCCCTCAAAAGGTCAAAAAACACTCAAAAATTACCTCTCTGCCCCTATTTTGACACACAGGAAGCAGTCTTGGGAGATTGGATATTTGGAGGGGAACATGGACACAAAATCCAAAAGTTCCACTTGCGTGTCAAAGTAGACAGACAGGGATTTCCAATGAGCTATCATGAGATCAATTTGGATTTCGGGAAGGGCCTCAAAAGCAGCTCCAAAGTGGCGCAATGCATAGAGAATTTGGGCGCAGCGCATAGAGGATTTTTACCTAGTTTTCACTCAACAGCTCAGAAATTTGCCTAGTTTGGACCAATTTTACTTTTTGATGTAACTATTGATCTACCATGATGTACTTTGATGACCATGATGTAATATTGGCACATTTTTACTTGTTCTAGAGGATTCATTCACTAAAAAGTGAAAATTAAATGAATGAATCAATTTCCTAGCATATAGAGGCAAGTTGTTTGATTGCCTAGATTTCAGTGCCTTGTTTAGAATTGGTTGAAACAACTCCTAGAATGATGGCTCGACCCCTAGAGGCAAGGGAATGGTTTGCTATCTATTTATCGTAAATTTTCAGTCATTTCAAGGTTGGGACCACCGTGGGATTGCTTGGACATCATTGTACATTCTATCTCTGCATTTTTGGCTAAGGAAAGACCAGGGTTTTGCAGCACTTGTTGGGATCCATGTGGCTCTGTGTTTTGATGATGTTTTTCTCTATGTACTTGTAAGTTCACTAATGTTTATGTGTATCATTTTCCCTTCTCTTTGCTTCTGAAATTAAACAAATGAGTGATTAAGGTAGAATTCATTGGACTGTTGTGCTCTGCCTTGAACTTTTGTTTAACTTTCAATGTTTTCATCTGTTTAAGGACTCTTGAGACTCTCTTGCCCTCCTTGGCTCCTCACCAGTCTGATCCATCCATTCATTTAATCTAAAGCATCAAAAAATTTTCCTACCTTGCCCCAACCGGAACTCTGCAAAAATTTGGCCTCATCCCCGGACCCAAATTTGCTTTTCCCTTTTTCCAACAAAAAACCCTCAAAATCAAATCAAATCCTTGCACTTCATATCTAGCCTAAGATTAGTTGTTAAATCAGTCATCTCAAGCCCCATTTTATTGTCTTTCACTGAGATTGACCCAGAGAGAGACCTCTCCTGTCCTCGTAGGGCTAGCTACGAGGCTAAGCGTGGTTTGATGTGGACCTAGAATCTTACCTTTTCAGCCTGAGGTAAATCTAGGTCCTAACACACTCATCATGTACCACTGATCTACAAAAATTACAAAGCAACTACTGTGAATTCTGCGTGTACTTTTGTAATAAATGGCAGTTATTTGTAGTATGTTTTCCTCCTATTTGGAAAATCGTACACCACATTGAAAGTGTTGTGCTAGGTCCTTCTTATGCCTCTGGTCTCAATGGCATTAGTCCTCCTCCTGTGAGGTAAGTCACGAACATAGGGTAGTGGTCCTTGTCATGTCCCCAACCCTTGCACTTTATGCACCATACCTCCTTGCGCACTTCTGGGTGAGCTGTCTTGTCTTGTTTCAAACTCTGCATCTCAAGGCACAAGTTTTTCAACTGCTGTTATAGAAATTTTTGGGTACTACAACCCCAATGACAAATGTCCATAAACTAAGGGCTCCTAAGTCCCTAAAAGTGTTGCTTCACTGCTTAAAGGAACAAGGTTAGTTGATTACATCATCTCCCAGAAGTTCTCCACTAAAAACTGCTCAAAAATGGTCAAAACTGGACCATATTGAATACCCAGTGTAGAGGGTGTGATGCATATCACCTTCCCAGTGTAAAGGGTGTGATGGTCGCGAATGGACAAATGGCAGAGACAGTTTGCGAGGTGGAAGATCATGGAATCTTCCATAAGCTTCCCCTCTGACACTTGCCTCTCTATTTTCGACCAGGGATGAGTAAGAGATCATCAGTCTCCAAGTGGAATCCAGAACTATCAGAGAGAGGACACTAATCAAAACCCCAGAAGATGACTCACCCCCCTACAATCATCTATATATGAATCCCTCATCACAGTGATCCAAAGGCTGGCATCTTGTATCTTGTAGAGAAGTGCTATTAGTTTTCTGGTGAAACTTCATAGTGTTGGGTGATCTAAGCTTTACTTGAGGTGAAGAAGGGCTTTCTTGCTGGAGGATGATGCTGGATCAGAACTATTGATTGTAATCCTCTTGCTTTTCTTGATATTAATAAAGCTATTCAAGTTTTCCTCCATATTCTTGTATGTTTTATTATATATGCATTTGTATGGTTAACACATATCTGGTCCTGTGTTATTTATGAATATAGATCTATGTTCTTCGATAGTAGTATGTTGCTTTGATTCCACAGGTGTTCTTTGAAGCTGGGCAGACGAAGAAGAAGCGACAAAGATCTATCAGGAAGGAGAGGAATCAAGCAAGGAAACCAAGCGCAAGACCAAGGTTGGTGTCCTTTGTTCCAATCTTATCTATTTTCATAAAGGAAAACGAAAGTAGTCTTTACTTGTTTGTTTCTAAGATAGCTACCAGTCTTAGTGGGAATAGTAGCTTCGAGTGGACACTATTCCCGATAACAAAATGGCGACTCCACTAGGGAGCGAATAGATTGTTTGTTAGTATATCTTTGTTTGTTTTATAAACTTATAGATGGAGCCTGAAGTCAAGCTAGCTAGCCTTCGAACTGCATTTGTTATACAAATGAAAATTAGACCAATGATGCTTCAGTCTATCTCCGGGTTTTGTTTATAAATTAAACAATCGATCTGTGAATGTTCTAATTGCCCTAAGTGGTGGCTCTAGTAATATCCTTAGATCTACCCCTGTGATTTACATTTATTGAACATCACTTACTTGGCCTAAATCCCTAAACTGAATTGCAAATTGTGAGCAAAAATTGGTTAAAAGTCTCGCACTGGTACCATCGCACCCTCCCTTCAAGGCGGTTTGTATGCATCGCACTTCCCGTGTGCAGTAGATGCACTGCATACTAAATTCCCTGTGTGACAAGTGCGATGGTCAGGGAAGGTTAACTTTACCTTTAGACTTTGGTTTTTTCTTCACTATTTTCAGTTCTATTCAGGAGTTTTGCTGTCTGTGGTCAGTATATCTCTGTGAAACCCCCCCTTCTCTTCCATCATTCCACCTCTATTGTGCAAAGAACTGTAAGTGTTTTTATGTATTGTGTGCCATTTTCAGTTCTCTTTTGCAAAGAAGTATTGTAGTCGAACTATCGTTTCTTAATCTGAAAGTGTCATAAGTGTCGTTTTCAATCATAGAAGAGAATCCCATCGTTCTTGATAGTCGATTATACTGTTACTCTTGTATATGATTTGAATTAGTAGTTTTTAAAGTGTCAAAAAGCAATTTTCATTTCGAAATCGCAAAGTGTCTCCCTTATCTTCACTTCATTTTGAAAAGAAATTTGTTAAGTATTGCCGCTTCGAAAATAATTCAGATTTGCACTTATCTTTCTTATCGTCATTCATACATTAAGAAGGCTGAAAAAAAATACATGCATATGCATTTGCATTTAAACAGCTTGGTTTGATTTATGGCAATGCATTTAGTGTGTGCTTTGTGCTCTTTATTGAAAGACTCTCAACTTTCTTTCCTTAGTAGCTAGGATTTTCATTGCCAAAAGAAGATTAAACAGTTGTTTATCATCTTGGACTACATTTTAGGAATTGTATACACATCACGCGGTGAACCTAAAAGGAAAATTTTTAAACAAGATCAACTATAAAATAAATTTAATGAATCTAAAAATTCTTTGGAACCTAACACATAACATATAGAATTTTAGGCTAGAGACGTATTTCGGCGTCGTAAAACCTGGTAACTGTTGTTTTCATTGTTGGTTGGGTGATTCCTCCACTCTGAGATGACAAGTGCCAATACGGACTTGTGCTCCCACCTACCATTGAGTATATATTGGGAGACCACAGTAGGCTGCATCCTTTATCCTTAGGAAGCCATGTATGCCGCCCTATCCATTGCAATGCACTGAACATAGCATTTGGGAAGATTGACTGCCGTACTGTAAAAATTATTTAGCAGTTTTGCAATTGGTTTGGTAATCCCCTCTACCTAGATTTCCAGAGAAGTCTCTTTCGTTCATTTTCAGACTCCTTAAAGGAAAAGGTCCATCTAAGCACTTGTCACTTCAGACTCATTTAAAATCGAAGGCGGCTAAAGTCATCTTTTGCTTTTTCTTGACTCTTTAAAATTGAAAAAACAAGTTGTGTCAAAGCGTCTAAAATTTATTTTAATCGGATTAACATCACAAGTTCCTCCGTTGGTCTTTAGGCTGAGAAAAATGGAGTCTACCAACCAAGGATTTCTCCTTGGAGGAAATCCTAGTCCTTTCTCCTCTTGGGGAGATGTTGGTGCACCCCATATGGCCACATTGTCACTTCCAGGGTTGACGATTGGTTTGCCTGTATGGCTCTTCTCTACCTCTGTCGTTTAGAATACCGTAATTCCTGAACAGTCAAGTCAGCAACTAGATGATATTAGAGTTGCCCCCCAACATTCTACTTCGTTTGTTTCTCCCTCTCCTCCTTCCTCTTCGCTTGATAAAGTTGTTAAAGCTAAAGATAAAGTAACTGAGAAGAAGAAGAAGCGGAAAGAGAAAAAAGAAAAGAAGAAGAAAGAACCAAAAACGAAAGGGGGCAATCAAGCGTCGTCTAGCGGAAATCCTCACACCGCACTGTCTAAACCTAAATCTCCTTGTGTCATTTGCAATGGAGACCACTATCACCGAGATTGTCCCTGCATCAATCAGATCTTAAGGGCTGGTCTCCTCGTTTTCACAATCTGGTGTCGTCATGTTATATACATAGGGGGGATAATATGGGGTACCAAGGGAGGTACCCAAGGTAATAATGTAATAATGGGATGGGCCATAGTAATAAATAAGGTGGTTAACCCATATCATGTAAGGGACCACAAGTAGTTAGTAATAATGTAATGGGCCCATGGTATTAGTGGATGGTATGAGGGAACCATGGTAATGATCCATGGTATTGCATGTATGAGGTCTATATAGAGGCTAGAGACTCCACATGGAGGATGTGAAGGAATAGTCAAGGATTATTATATGTACAAGCATATGGTTTGTAGAGTGTTCTCCTTCCTTAAGGAGTGAATGTATGGATTATTATATGTACAAGCATATGGCTTGTAGAGTGTTTTCCTTCCTTAAGGAGTGAATGTATTTTACTTTTTGCAGGATTTCGGAGGCGTCCAGTTTGCAGATCAGATATATACATTTTGGTTCAAGATCTGAAAAATCTAATTCCAGATCTGAATTCTATGTGAAAAAATACTGGATTTCAAAAACAAAATCGGTTGAATCGAAGTCCGGATGAAGGAGATATCGCTGATTTAAAAATTAGTGGGGTTGCAAATAATTTTTCAGGGCAGCGAGTTTGCGGTGTAGATCTAGACGTCCTGGTGCAAGATCTGCAAAATCTAATTGTAGATCTGGATTCTATGTCAATAAATACCTGATTTCAAAAAACAAATCGGCTAAATTGGAGTCAGGATGAAGGAGATATCGCTGATCTAAAAATCAGTGGGGTTGCAGACAATTTTTCAGGGCAGCGAGTTTGCGGCGCAGATATGGACATCCTGGTGCAAGATCTGCAAAATCTAATTGTAGATCTGGATCCTATGTGAAAAGATACCCTATTTCAAAAAAAAATCAGTCGAATCGGAGTCCGGATGAGGGAGATATCGCTGATTTAAAATCACCTTTTTTTTGCAGAAATTTTGGGGACGACGGGAGAGTTGCAGCGCAGATCTGAAATTCTAGTGCCTAGATCAGAATTTCTATCACATGGGCAGATGCAGAATGGGTGTTCCATTTCCAAAAACAGGTCATAATAGGGATTCTAAGCAATATTGACTAAACTGTGACAATTTCAAATTTTCGCCAAGTAAGTGAATTTTTTCAAAACCCTCTTCATGGCTTTTACAGGAAAAGATAATGGTCCTACTATTGAAGAATACATAAAAAAACACAAGTCATTATGGGCACATAATTGGAGAACTTTTCTAGTGTTTAATTTTGAAGATGAGGCAGCCACATTGTGGGGATTACTTAACCAAAAGAAATGTTCCAACCTGCCGGATGAAGAATTTGAAAAATTACTTTTAGACAGATGGTCTCATGCCAGAAAACAAAATAAGGAGAAACATGTGGAGCTATTTCCTACTGGTATATCCTTATTACAGGTTCATGGATTGATTCAAAAGGAGAAGATCATTGTTTCTATAAATCCTAGTTGCAAGCATAATTTTATCAACGTTAACTTGGCAAAAAAAATTGCAAATTCCAGCGAAACACATTGAAAATACACAGGTTGATGATGAGGATATTCAAATTTATAAGGATTTGAAGCTTTCTATGGATAAGTATGTGTTGCATGGTGATTTTTATACTTCAAAGATGGATAATATGGATATTGTTTTGGGATATCCTTGGATGGAATCTGCAGGTACTATCAATATTAATGTGCAGAAGAAATTCCTGAAGCTCTGGTATAAAAAGAAGAAAATTACATTACAGGATATTTCCATTAATAAACAGGTAGAGTCTAAGGAGGCTGAAGGAGAAGACGTTCCAAGGTCTGACATATTAGATGATGAGCCAGTGATGATAGATAATCAAACACAAACAGAGGCTAAAGCAGAAAAGGGTACAGGTGTTGATACATCAGAGGAGGTCTCAATGGTTGAAGTCATATTGGAAAAGAAGACACCACAACAAGCACCACAGCAGGGTGAATTAAAGAAAAAGACACAGTGGATTAAAAATTCAGCATATCATCCACATCATCCTGCAAGAAAACAACCAACAAGATGGCAACCAATTAGCCACAAGGACAACAACCCCCGTAGGACGGATGACGAGGAGCGAAGATCCACCTACTACACATCAACACAGAAGAGTTGCCATGGTCAACTTCCATCTCAAGCGAGCAAGGCACCAGCGAGAGCAAGGGTTCACCTTTCTCTTGGATGGCTAGATGCACGTGCATGGTACCAGTGGACTACGCTTTTGAGTAGATCTTATTATTTATGTTCTTCCCATGTTTCGGGGACGAAACATGTTAAGGGGGGGGGAATGTTATATACCTAGGGGGGATAATATGGGGTACCAAGGGAGGTACCCAAGGTAATAATGTAATAATGGGATGGGCCATAGTAATAAATAAGGTGGTTAACCCATATCATGTAAGGGACCACAAGTAGTTAGTAATAATGTAATGGGCCCATGGTATTAGTGGATGGTATGAGGGAACCATGGTAATGATCCATGGTATTGCATGTATGAGGTCTATATAGAGGCTAGAGACTCCACATGGAGGATGTGAAGGAATAGTAAAGGATTATTATATGTACAGGCATATGGCTTGTAGAGTGTTCTCCTTCCTTAAGGAGTGAATGTATGGTGTTGCCCTACCTTAAGGGTTTGATAATAAAGAAGCATTTCTATCTTATTTCATGGGTTTATTTCTATTGTCTTATATTTTCATATCAGAGTTATAACACGTCAACCTCTGATGATCATGTTGAAAGCACACCATCAACCAGTGAAAGCGAAGTATCTGGATAGAAAAGGAATCACAACTTTCCTTGTAAATTGTGTGAAGGCGATCACAACATCCACCATTGTCCCTTCCTAGACGAAGCTAAAAGAGTTTTGGATGACCGTCCTGCTTCACCGCTACAGCTCCCTCCTAGATATAAGAAACTCTTACCAAGTCCACCACTGGTTGAAAATCTAGCTGGCCCGCCATTGTGGTCAGCCGAGACATCTATCATTGAAAATGAACCCTCTGAATCCATACCAGACGAAAGTCAAAAGGTCGAGGCGGCAGTTGACCCGATCTTGCCTTCAGAATGTTCATCTTCGAATGATACCGTCACCGAAGAGAAAGAAAACGACACCGTTCAAATTTTTTTTAATAAACACAGACTCTAATGAACTTGGGGGCAGTCTACCCGTTCCTTTATTACAGGAAGGAAGTTCACCAGAGTCATATCTAGCCGTCTATTCGGTCCCACCTCCAAGCAACCTAGTCGTTTCCTTCCACTAGAATCTACTAGGCCTACCCCGTTTACCAGCTAGTGTATCATTCCAAATAATTGTACAAGCTTACAGAATGGTCATGGCTGGTACCATCATTGATGAAGGGGCTTCTATGAGTATCCTTTCCTCAACTTCTTGGAAAGCGCTTGGTTCGCCATCGCTTTTTCCCGAAATGAGAAATTTGACAGGCTTTGACAAAGGAACCAGTCGACCGTCAGGGATCCTTCCCAATGTGCCCATTACTTTGAGAAGGAAAATCGTTCACATGAACGTGATGGTAGTCCAAGGACCCCTAGATTATAATCTACTCCTTGGACGTGACTACATTTATTGCATGGGAGATGTCGTCTCCTCACTCTTTAGAGTAATGTGTTTTCTACACGAATCAAAATGGTCAAGCTCGTAGACCAATTGTCATTCCCCGGTTCACACATAGCAAATAGTCAAATGCCATCCCTAAATGGTCTTTTCACGCAAGGAATGTCTCATCGATCTCCAGTCCGTCCACCTGATGAACGCAAGTGATTCAGGAGGATATGACTGAAACCCAGGGGGCATGCACCCTGGTCTATTTCTGTAGGAAAACCTTGGGTATAGAGTAAGTTTCCGTGGAGGATATATGACTAGTTTGACACACCTGTCTGTCTAGGAAAATGGGATTAAACTGGAATAAGACTCCCTTGTCAAAGTTATGTGAGTGGAGGTGACTGCGCCACTCACCTTTGTCTATTTCGGTAGACATCACCAAGGAAGCATTTTATCTGCAACGCGGATGGAGAGCTTTCATGGTAAACTGGGAATTTTTCACTATACTTGGGGGCATGCAAACCTTTTCACATGCAAGCGAAAAGCAACCATTTATTTTTTAAATTTGTAGGTCCTCTAACCCTTTAAACTTGTAAGGCTGGTCGTTTCCTAGCTTGCATAAAGAAAGGATCCAGGGCAAAGCTTCAAAAGGTGCAAGCCCCATAAAAAATGGCATCTTAGATGAGACATCCTTATTATATGACTGGCGAGTAGTGTTACCGCAAGGTTCAAGCCCGTTTAAAAATAAACCCACCACGAGCAGTTTTAATGCGGAATTCAAGCTCGTTAAAAAATAAACATAAGCAATGAGCAAATGTTTCCCCCAGAGTTTAAGCTCATTAAAAAATGAACCAATTTTCTGGTAAATAACCATTACGAATGCCTTATCATCCGCTTTTGAGCCTTGGTCGTGTTCTCATCATCACCTCCACTCTATTTTTAGCCTATCATTCACCTCCATTTGATTGTTTACCCTTTCGAGGAACATCTGCGAAGGTGATTCTATTAGCCATCCTTGTGACACTGTTGTGATTGGAAAATTACAAACCTTACCTGGAATCAGCTGCTACCCGAAATCATCACTCATTCCTCGAAAAACAAGTCTCCTTTAAGCTCTTTTCAACTGACTCGTAAAATATGAAAAGATTGCCGAGCGATTAGCCTCTCTGGCTCGTTAAAGTCATCGGAAGTGCTATCCCTCCTCTAGATTTTAATCTTTTGGACCTGAGGGATTATTACACAAAAAGATCGAGCGCTTGTCTTGTTCGGCTCGTTAAAACTATCGAAAATTCATCCCTTTTGTATTATTTTACGCTTTTCAGACTTAAGGGATTACATGACGAAAAAGAATCGTTGGAGTCTCCTTTCCGTTCCTTTCAGACTCTCTAAAATTGAAAGAGACCGAGTTATCTTTATCGCTAAACTTGTTAAAAATGAATAGCAACAAACTCATCCAAATGGACGAGAATGAGTTTCATTGTCGCTAGGCTCGCTAAAATATAGCGACGGGTTCGCCCGAAGGGCGGATTATAGAACAAGAATATGTTATCCCACTCAAGCTTGACAAAAATAAAGAGGTACTGGTCAGCAATGACTGGGGAAAAATGGGAAGGAAACTTGAAAAAGATTTATTGGTAGCAAGTCGCTCTTGAACATGACACTTTCCTTCCGCATCCAAGCCGGGTTGGGTTGTTCCATTCACTGGTCATCACCATTGGTCCGTCACACCATCCATCTTTGGGGTTAACGCTACCAATCCATCGTTAGTGTCGCCAATATGTTCAAGAGAAGTCATTCAGACAATTTGCCTGTGTCTCACCCACTCCAATACATTCATGCTCCATTCCTTCATGACTGCCACCCTGAACCCTGTATCGTCAAATTGTTTTCACCTCCAAAATCATTTGCTTCGTTTCGTTTCGTTGATGTGGGATTCGTTAAGGCCCTCCTGCGACGGGTCACTTCTTGTCGACATCAACTCATTATCCAAGAAGTTGACTTAGGAACAACCCTTTTAGTAATTTGAAGCTTGCATGCCTCAATGGCAAGTTTCTCACTTTCGCCGACAGGTTTACATTAATGGCCTTTGACCGAGAGATTTTACGTGGTGTTCAACGCCAAGTCCTTTTTCACACCACGTGAATTGTACTGTAGTACCTTGAGGGTCATCGTCATTATTGGTGATTCCTCTCGCGCCTGTTAACAGTTCGCATCATTGGTTGGTAATCAGGCGATGTCTTTCCATGTTCGACTCCAGAACATTTTTCACATGGATCGACTTGTACTCCGAGTGAAGATTGAACGAGTTTTGAAGACCCCGGATCTAGTT